>JAQFZC010001762.1:0-27161 GCA_034695205.1 Dicyrtoma fusca | reverse complement strand
TGGTTGAGTCAGGTTGTATGGACCGAAACGGTCAAATCGACCCAATGAATAAAATTATTATTATTTATTATTATTATATCTATATTTCATTTAGTTAGGTGTAAGCTTCTTGGTAATCTGTTGTACAACAGTAGTGTCACTAATAAATAATTCTTTGAGTATAATGTAAACATTCATTGTAATTTACAAGGGGGGATGTAGTATCAGGATATGTAATGGTAAAGGTGTCTGATATAATTGTATGCTACAAGTCATCGCCATCTGGGTGTGTTAGATTGGTGGTTTTGTATCGGCAATAGGGAGTTAGTAGCCAGTCTAGAAGTGGCATCGTTCTGAGTAGGGTCTCTAATCGTCTCTCCCGTACTGTATTTCAAGAGTGGTCGGTGTATTTAATAAAGCAATATTAAATAGAATTAAATTGATATTAATCGCATATTAATAATGATACACCTGCTACTCGACGTAAACCAATGTTAGTTTACCATTGAAAGTCGACATTCTCCTGTACTCGTAATATTGAGTGCGAAACAAAACCACTGAGACCAAAACAATCGGAAAGGAATCGACCAGGTTAAATTGTTTTTTAAATTTTCTCAGTCGTTTTTGAATTTTGCATTATTTTTAACTATTTACAAGTTTTGAACTTTATTTAGCCTGTTTAAACAATTTTAGGATATGCTTATCCTTCTTTGGCTCAAAACGATAGCTTCGTAAATTGTTTTGGAAATTTGCAATCATTTTTTGAAAAAATAGGTACTATTAGTGTTATCGTTGTACAAAGTTGTCTATTGTACAATAATTATCTCAGTTTCCCAAAATGAACTTATCGTTCTTTGGAAACAAACCATTCATAAGCGGAGAATAAAAAGGAGAGTGGAGAGCTCGAAAAAGCTGACCAGATAATTAAATGATAGCCAAAATTTGTTTCAAGATTTGCTGTATGATTACAAAAATACGATGATGAAATCACCATTTACATAATAATAAAATTCAATTGATGCTATTTTGGGTGTCTCATCCGGGTTTCACCATTTAAGTGAATTGGGAACGGGAAATGGCATTTGAGCCTATTGAACAAAGCTACAGATCAATTATGATTTCTTTAGATTGCGTAAAGACTAGATCCCTCCACCACCACCTAGGACTATCCGCATCAACGGCACTGTAAGAGCCAGAGCCGGAGCCACGAGAAGTGAAAATAGCCAAAAACGTAGTTTAAAGTGGCCGTTATTGTATTTACGACGTTCTAGTTTAGTGTGTCGTAAAGTTGGTGGGAAATAAAAGAATACAAATAGCGATGAGATTTTCTATTGCAAGTTAATATTTAGAGATTGCTAAGTATTGCTCGAAAAAAGAACAGCAAAGGAGCTAGACAGAGTGAAAGGAGAGTCGCTCCCAAATTTTGTTATTCTGTAATTATTCTTGATTAAATGCGGTGTGTCCCAAATCAAATTTCTGATTCCGTCCATGTTTTTATTTTATCCACCAAAACCATTCCATTTATTCAGTAATAATCAATAGTGCATAGTTCTATTACGTACTTAATTTCTAGTTTCACAGTCGCTGAGAAAAATTGGTTTCATGTGAAAAGCAGAGTAAAAAGTATATATTAGTGCAGGCGTTACGGAGTGAAATACTGAAGTAAAAAGTAAGTAAATTGTGTAGAATGGGGTGTTTAAGATTTATTTGTTCCATCTCTCATTCATTAGCGAGTTATTACATCCACGGATTCGTGGGCTCAATGATATTTGCAACGGACCAAAAGGTAATCTTCGTTTTAAAAAAGAGTTCGTAACAGTAGCAGTCAGATAGTCGGGTGGACCGAATAGGGTTTGCAAAAGTCAGTCTAGTTGGTCGCAATATCCCTAATGGAGATCTTAAATTAAGAACCGAGACTGGACCAACGGACCGGGGAAAGACCGATTCGATTTAGGCAAACTACTGTTGCGCTGGCGACCAAATAATTCCGGAAGTTTCGTGTGGGCAACACAAATATCTCAAATTGGAGGCTCCACCAGCTATGAAACATTAGAACAAGACGGACCTGATTTTACATATTTCTTAACATTGCCAATTGCCACTGAGTTGCCTGGTCTTAGGCCGGTAGAGGGCCTCATTTTAATGTCGTACCCACTGTACGACATTAAAATGAGGCGGAATAGCAAAGTAAGCCCGAACTGGTCCGGAGTGCCATCGCAGCAATTGAAAATTTAAGTAAAGTCAAGTATTGAACAGATTGAGCACTCTATAAAAGCGATAGCCGAGGGCGTACACCCTTCTACGTGTTAACTCAAGAGACCGAGCGTAGATTGGGGGTACTTAGTTATTCTCTGCAACGCTCCGCAAGCTATTCTTATGTATCCGCTACAAAGTTTTTAAACCCCTGTGCTTTAGAACAGATTTGAGCGGGTATCTTTCAACATGCTATGATTTTACAGAGCTTACAGCTACTCGAGAGTAGCTGCTAGCCCAACAGTGGGGCACCTTCCATTCAATCTTTTCAAACAGAAAAATTATTCAAATTTCATAACAAATAGTGACGTTACCTACATCCAAGTTTGTCCCACACATAGAGAGCATAAATATACCTATACCTGTCGAATCAAATTCCCGCAGGTCACGAATATTTACTGTTAGCATTGTTCTTCACATAGAAACAATTCCCTATACCTGTCAAATCAAATTCCTGCAGCCCACATACGTCTACGTATACAACTAGACACACTCATAAATAGTGTACAAGCAATCGAGCCAAGTACATTAATGTCCAAGCATGTCCTACAGTGGACACGCTGTGCATGCTAAGAGGAGACTGCGATCAAACACAGATCTTACTAGAGAGATATCGCCTCGAGTTGCTTTACGTGCACTCGAGTACAAGCCCCGGTCCAGGGCCAACTCAGATTCTGACCCAACACGGGCAGACAAACCCACATCTTCCAGAGCTCTGGGCTCTCACAAGAGTCTCTGACGAACAAGCATACATAATCACAACACAACTATACACGACGCTTACGTAATCAGTGCAAAGAAAGATTTTAATACTGAATTCTTAACTTCACCAATCACCCATTCCCGTCTTGAAAAATCCATTCAAGCGGAATTTTAAGAACATTGTCCCGCGGACCTTAAAGACGTTGATCATATGATCGAATTTCTTTGTTTTTGGGAGGAATTTCTTGAACATTTAGACAAATCCGAGTGACAATCCTTTCGACATTTTGTTTAAAGCATTTCAAACACCACCACAGACATCACAGTCTATTGCCCCACGTCGGCCTTCCGCTTTAGGCCCCGACGTTGACCCTGGTGTCGGTACTTTACAATTAGGGGCGTCCAAATTCCCTACCTTCGATACCACTTCTGTGAAGCCAGTGACGACTCCAGGGAGGACGAGTTAGACGATACTCTCGGAAACCAGTCCACCCTTGAGGACAACGACTTCGAAAAGACTTATATAGGTAGTCTTTTCGACGCTTCCGCCTCTAAAGAGGAGGAAGAAGAGCCCGATCAAGGGCAAGATCGAGGGTCAGGTGATCAAACTCTACCCCCTTAACTTACTAAAAAACCTGATCAAGGGCAAGATCAAGGGTAAGGTGATCAAACTCCACACCCTCAACCTACCAAAAGGCCCGGTCCAGGGCCAGGTCAAGGGTCAAGTGGTCAACCACCCCCAAATCCAACTCCACCGCCACCACCATAACGGACTTACAAAGTCCATCGCGTCAAGTCATCCGCCATGACGGCTCAACAGAAAAACCACGTCTGCGTGCACAACACACAGTGGGACCGTCTAGACTCCCTCAGAAAAAAAATTCTCGCACACAGGGAGGAATCGGATCCATTTTTGTTCACCACCGTCGACGTGAGCATTCATCTCCAGGACCTCACAGCAATGAGGCCGATTATATCAGAACAACTACTAAATTGCCTCAAAAATTATGAAAATAAGCCAGAAACGACCAACAACAGTGTAGTAACCGCTGCAACAAAGGATCTGGACATCAAAGTCGAGGAGCAACATAAGCTTGAGGACTTGTATTTAGAAGTTTGGACGGCGTTAACAAACAGTTCAAATAAACTAAGTCCCGTCATTTCAACTAAATTAAATAGGCCTAAAATATCCCTACCCGTTTTCTCTGGGAAGTATCACTGGATCTCATTAAGAGACCAGTTCACATTCCTAGTGATAAACTCAACCAATTATGCCGCGGTCGATAAAATGCGTTTACTCATTGACGCTTTGAAAGACAGTAATGCAAGCGACAACATATCCGACCTAGAAGTTACAGCAAACAACTGGACTATCGCGTGGGCAAGCATGACTACGCGCTATGACAGCGCACGTGAAAGCGCGATCAAGCTTCTACTCTCTCTTCCAAGCCTGATGAGCCAGTATGAATCTGGCAGAGATAAATTAATAAACACCGTTCGGACAACAAGAGCTCAACTCAAAAAAATTTCCAAGAGTACGGTGGACGAGGCGGACTGCCTCTACATTCACTTCATTTTCGCAGGTTTGGATAGCAAAACCATCAACAAATTTAATAATACGTTGAAAATAAATGACATCCCGACGTTAGGCCAGTGCATTGAAAGAGCGGGCCGCAAAGAACGTAGGGGTAGCAAAGGTCATAAAAGAAACGTTTGTACATTCGCGCCTACATCTCATCACCGGTCACGCAGAGATCATCGAGAGCGCCGCGTCGTGATTAACGCAAGTGTGTCTCCGGAAGGACGCACTTCAGATTCTGGAGCATCCCAAACATTTAGGAGCTCGTCTACAGTGAGGGTTACAAAAAAGAAAAAGAAGAAAGGACCGGCAGTAAACGTCGGTCGCCACTTTAGTGCTTCCAACCACCGCGGCAGCCGCCCACGGTCAGTCACCAGGCCCTCCTCGCACTAAATGGAACTCAACTACCTGTAAGATATGTAATCAGACAGGTCACAGGATTGCTGAGTGTCTAACATTCAGTAAATTGACTATTAGCCAACGGCAAGGGTGGGTAAAAGATGCTAAAAAAATGCTTCAACTGCTTGGGCCCTCATCAAATCAATGCATGCCTAAGCAAAGGACGTTGCATGTCATGCAAAATGAAGCACCATACCTCCTTGCATAAACAAGCGTATGCTACAAATTATGCACACATTGACCACTCTGGATCAATCCATCACTTCAAGACTACAGAGTCAACCGGAATTCTTCCTACAGCGCTCGTAGACATCACCCACGGAAGACAAACTTCTACCGCGCGTTGCTTAGTGGACACTGGGAGTAATACAAACTTCATTCTAAACTCTCTAGCTGACTACCTCCAGTTAGACGTCACGCCTCATTGTCAAAACTTTACGGTGGCTGATGGTAAATCAATAGCATCCCTCGGCATCAGAAAACTCACTCTCCAGTCCAAGGTCTGCAATGGTAAACGGATTACAATCGAAGCCTTTGTATTGCCAGAAATAACCTCGGATCTTCCAAATGACCTACAAGACATGTCTACGTGGACTCATCTGAAATACCCTCCGTTGGCCGATCCATAATTCTACCGACCAGCCCCCATAGACACTCTCTTAGGAGCTGGAACCGTTGACAGGATTTGGAAAAATAACAAGGTGTTAGGACCTCTCGGCCAACCGGACACTAATCTTGGATTTGTAGTCATAGGTGCAACCAGCAAGGAGCCACAACTTTAATGCCATGCCATAACCACTACAGACAAGGAATTCGATATGGAAAAGTTCCGGACAGTTTAAGAAATACCCGAAACTAAACCCCTCACAGCCGAAGAGAACGAATGTGAGGAGCACTTCAAGAAAAACACCGTCCGTTTAGCTTCTGGCCAATACCAAGTACGATGGCCTTTTCGAAAGAATTACTCTCTCTCGGGGCTTCCCACGGGATAGCCGTCAGACGATGGCTCTCCGTCGAACGCAAACATCATGCCGTGTATAAGGAGACATCAAGCAGCACTAAAATGCGCGTCGTGTTCGACCGTAGTGCAAAAACTTCAAGCGGTATCTCCCTGAACCAACAAATGATTCTAGGACCTACCATCCAGATAGAACTAGCATCTCAACTTAAAAGTTCAGACTGCATCCCATAGCATTCACTGCTGACGTGAGGAAAATGTACCGACAGATTTTAGTTCATCCCGATGAATGGGATTTGGCACGGGTAGTCTAGAGTAAACACCCTTCGGAACCCCTACAATCATATCGTATCAAGGTAGTCCTGTTTGGCTGCGCTTCCTCACCTTACCTAGCCTGCAGAATTCTCAAAAGGCTAGCAAACGACGAGCGGGAGCGATTTCCACTTGGCAGTCAAGCCTTAAAGAATGACTTCTATGTCGATGACTTATTGGCATCCGTATCTGATGTCTATACGGCCAAGAAAGTTCAAGCTGAACTTATAGCAATGCTAGAGAGCGCTCATTTCAGAAGAAAAAAATTTAGCTCCAATTCAGAAGAAGTACTCAACGCAGTACCAGTGGAGTTTCGGGAGACGCAAGTCCCTCTCTCGTTGGACTCAACTCCCAGCGTGAAAACACTTGGTCAACAATAACATCCACACCAAGACCTCTTCACATTCACAGTATAAAAGTATGACTTTGAGAAGCAGCATACCAAACGAAGCATCTTATCAAATATTTCGAAACTCTATGATCCGTTAGGATTTTTAGCACAGGCGAGTGGTAGTACAGGTGAAGATCTTTATCCAAAGCATTTGGGCTTAAAATATAGGATGGGATGAAGAATTGCCGCAAGCTTTGGCAACTGAATGGCTTAATTACCCCAGAAATCTAAAGGAATTAGAAAAACTTCAAATTCTTTGCTCTCTCCAATTCACCAATGGATTAACATGGGAACTGCACCGGTTCGCAGATGCCAGTTCAAAGGCTTACGCTGCCGCAATCTACTTGCGAGGCAAAAAGGACGTAAACATAGTCTGTCGTCTCGTAGCCTCCAAGACTAGAGTTGCGCCAATAAAATTAGTTACGATTACCCGATTAGAACTCCTCGCCGCAGTATTGTTAGCCAAACTTATGAAGACAGTCAGTACATGTTGGGGAGAACTACTAATGACGCACGTACATTGGACAGACAGCACAGTTGCCCTCAACTGGATTTATGACACGGCCAATAAGTGGAAGTTATTTGTGTCGAATCGAGTAAATCAAATGCACGACTTACTACATGTGGTTCCACCTGAAGACGGACGAGAATCCAGCCGACTGCGCCTCACGAGGACTTGGACCAGAAGAGTTAGCCGAACACCCATTATGGTGGACGGGGCCACAATTTCGCCAATAGCCAATAGCTTTTGAAGCCAATACATTCAAGTACAAAACTTTGCAAGCAATTTTGCCTACCGAACTGGTGAAAGCAGAGAGAAAAATAATGTCTCTCATCCAACAGGACGAATACAAAGCAGAGATGGCTAAAGTTACTGCTCAGAAGAAAAACAGACAAAAAAGGATTGCTTTAAAAATCTCAGTCTATTCATTGACGAGCAAGGATTACTCCGCGTTGGAGGGCGCCTGCAAAAATCATCACTCTCCACAGATACAAAACATCCCATTATTTTTCCAGGTGGCCACGTACTCATTAGAGCCATGATCCTGCATCAACATTACCGCTTAGCACACGGTGGCAAAGCAGTCCTTCATACATTTTTGAGACAAAATTATCCTATTCCGAGCGCCATGAAAAGTATCAAGTCAGTGCTCGACAAGTGCCTTATTTGCTTCAGACACCGCGCCAAGCCTACCACACAACTAATGGGCCAGTTGCCCTCATCTAGGGTCAATGCAGCCCGATCATTCCTCCACACAGGTGTGGACATGGCCAGCCCATTTAAGTTGAAAAATATTTCTGGACGAGGAACTTCGAAATTTAAAATTCGGATCTGTCTTTTCACTTGTCTCACGACAAGAGCCATCCACTTAGAGATCGTGTTGTCACTCCCATACGAAACCTTTCTACTAGGATTACGAAGATTCATGTCTCCGAGAGGTCGGCCATCCGACATTTACAGTGATTATGGGTTGAATTTTGTCGGCGCCAGCAATTACACGAACCAAACAGCGTCAGCACTGGAAGCCTTCGCCAAGCAACTACTTCCAGACATGGCAATCGAAACTATTAGTTTTCATTTCATTCCCCCAAGAGCTCCCCACATTGGAAGTGTATGGGAAGCAGGAGTGAAACACGTCAAGACATACCTTTACAAAATTATGACTCGCGACAGTTATATTTCGGAGGAGTTTGAGACTATTACTACCTTTATTGAAGCAATGGTGAATAGTCGACCCATTACTCCGGTCTCACAAGACCCGGAGGATCTAGCCACACCGGCCCATTTCTTAGTCGGAACACTGCTCCATTTTTTCCAGACCATGATCTTGCTCACTTGAATCTGAATTAGTTGGATCAGTACCAACTGACTCAACGCAGAACCCAGGATCTTTGGCGTCGCTGGCACGAGGAGTACATTACTTTGCTCCAAAAAGCGCCAACTGAAAATCTAAAGTCAGAGAACATTGTTCTCGTTATGGAAGACTCCACAACTCCCTTTGACTGGAAATTGGGCCGAGTTAATGAAGTGTACCCTGTAACCGATCAAAATGTACGGGTCGTGACCTTCGAAACAGGAGGCACCTACCGTACGGAGAAGGAAACCCTTACGAAATCAGTCAAGACCTTCACTCGACAAATCTCACGAGTCGCAAAATTGCCATTGGAAACGCACACTATTCCAAACACTTAGGAATCACCCGTGCCATCCACCTCAACGAATCACAAAAAATCAAACGCATCACATCATATAAGGCAGCCCTAGAAATGGATTCATCTCTTGTGCGCTCTTGTGACAGTCATGAGTCCCGGAGCCACAAGCTCCATCATTCATTCCGATGGTAGAATGGAATTGTCAGTAGAACATTTTGATTATCCGGAAAACTACAGCCATTCTTCCGAAATCATAGATCAAGATTGGGAACAATTAGTCGAACAACGCATCCTTGAACGTGAACAAGAACGGCACAGGCGATTAGAAATTATCAAGGCTCGGAATCATAATGCCACCGTAACACCATTTGATGTAAAAATGTTTCTGAATCACGAAATGATGTGGACAGCGATAAGGAAAGTATGGGACTCATTACAGGAAACTATTTCACCTATCTTCTCCAGCACTGTCATCGACGGGACCACAGGAATTCCATTAGGCATATTTGCAATACTGTGTTCATTCCTCGGACTAGCAGGAAACACATTCTCTAACATTGTTCTTGCCAATGATGAAAAACTAAGGCAAAAGCCAGCTTTATGGATGGTTCTGTCTCTTCACTTCTCAGACATTATTATGTCAGGATTTTACCTGACCATCTGCGCCGCGATATAAATCCGACCAGATGTAAGCCATGGACCAGTCCTGTGTACAGCATTTCCAATCATTCTTAATGGAAATACCGCCGTCTCATTGCTCACAATTCTGCTCATCACACTGAACCTCTATGTTCGAGTAGTTCACTCATCGCACTACGACAGGATTTTCAACGGCCGGACATTGCTGCCTTTCATACTCTTCACATGGGTAGTTGGGTTTAGTCTGTTGCTCCCAGAAGCATTCGGCATTTGGGGAGAAATCGGACGGAGAAATCCACTCTCCATCGTCTGCACCATCAATGAAGATAGCATTGGAAACTCGCCAATGATTCCCTTCATCTTACTTGTCCTGTTATCAACCATTAGTCATGGGACTGTGTTACTCTCATCTATTCATTTTCGTGCGGCGTGCTCGCAACAGGATGACCAGATTGAAAGTGTCCAAGGCCGATCACGACACTGAACAAGCAAACAAGTTGGAGCTCCAACTGACTAAAACCATTGATATTTGGAAGTTACATCATGTGCTTCATCCCACTGTTACTACTCAAGATAGTCGACAGCGAACAAATGAAAGTACATCCCTTGATCCACATGCTAGGTTTAGCAGTGATATGGACATACCCAAAGATCAACTTCGTCATTTATGCAGGCTGCAACCCGCAATACAGAAGTATCTATCAAGAATTCATAGACCAAAACATCCTGCCTAAGCGTAGGAATTTGCGCTCACAAGGATCAGCCAGAACCATCACATTATCTGCGGTGTCTCTGATCTTTTCTTTTAAAATTGAGAACTGCACAGTAAAATGGCCAGCATACAGAGAAGTACTCTTCTTACGCATTGAATTATAGCAAAAGGGAACTTGACTTCACTTGCTCCGTGCAACCAAGGGGGTCAAACAACTATGAGTACCCTTAGAGAGATATCATGCAACACTGCCCTTGATGCCCGTAATTTAACTAATAATTGATATGCCTCTATTAATTTAATTCGTTCTCTCGTAGATTCTAACGGTGTTAAATGCATCTCCAGCCTCATAAACCCAGACAAGGTGATGCAAGCTTTAGCCCCTGCAATTAAAACTAAATAATGGGATTTTGTTACCAAAAAACGATACGGTGGTTTTTGAAACGAGCTCCGACTCTCTTCTTGAGATCCAAATCTCCATAGACAGCATCCAATTAATGAAGTCCCGCCAGGCATCATCCTGCGAAGCTGCCTTTATAAAATTGAAAGGCTGTTATAACTGCGTCATTTCAGCAATCATCTTCCTGCAAGCCAAGGTAGAAACAGGCAGCGACGTCGCGATTCTCGAGTGTTCGAGCGTTGGTTTCTTTTCTCCTCTTCCTTTGACGGATACATTCGACACCCATCAAATTCACATCAAACTCAGCACCCCCAAAGTGAATCTACCATGCCATCTACGTTGTACGAAGAACACTGTTCCATTACAGATACGAAGCCATCTCAACTACCTCTCCCTCATCGACGTCCGAGATACCCACACAGCCGTGTCCTACCCCCACCGAGGGGTAGGGTCACAGGTTTTTCATAGTACTCTTGGATTACAAGTGGTTTACTATTTTTGTGTATTCTACCTATCTTTTTAATTGCTGTTGTGAGCAGTATTAAGATTTTCATCAGGAAAATGATATGATTAAGGATTTAAAAAAGACATGCCCACATAATACGGCTTTGTACTTCTTAGTTTAATCAGTCTATTATATATCTCAGTTTATTTTTATTTCCGTATAAATCAAGGCCGCCGAGTATGTAATTGTATGCACATTATTACGCAAGTAGTTACAGTACTTGTCTTCCTACTTGTAATCAACTTCAGCTCCTGGCTTTCGTGTTGTTGTTTACAACGAGGCTCCAGCCTTCAGCCCTCGTGTTTCCACTTTCCTGCGTAGCAATCACCAGTCCTTCCTCCACTCCACACACCCAAATATGGAGTTTCATGTTCATTTCGTCTTCCTTTTCACTCTCCACACTGTCCATTTGACTCATTTGATTTAATAAACCAAACACTACTATTTTACAATTCAAAAGCAACACACATGTACCTACGTCTGTCCATTATTGCATTTGGCCCTTTTCTCAAACTTTACTCGCATACATCATCAGTTATTGCATTGTCATTGACCTACAAAGCATAGTAACCCTTGTTTACAAATCTAGCCGTTAATTACAAAGCTACAGACCAATTTCTACAATTAAATTGACGAATAAATATTTGAAACAGTGGTTGCTTATTTAATTTTTCAAGTCGTTTAAGGTAAACTAACAAATGCTATTCATGTTTAAACATGGAGGGTCTTTCACAGCAGCAGATCAGAGATGCACCCAGGATATTTTTAAAAATATTGACAAGACCAAAAGCAAAGAAATGTTTGCTTTTATCAATTTAAAAAACTATTTAATGACAATCTGCTTTTAACCCTGTTACATCATTTACGTTATTCACATGCCATAGTGATGTACACTTAAATAATTAATATATTACCAGAACCTTTTGTACACAATTTTAATCTACATATTTAAACCATTCGGGCTAGTAGGTAGAGTCCCACAATGATCTTTACTAGGACATTTAATGTTTATGAAGGATATAAATGGCTTAACTGCCATACCTTTGCTTTGCTGTAATCATTTTGCTCTACACTAATGTATGCTGATAAAGTTGTCATTCAAAGTACTGACACATATGTGCTTTAAAAATTTTTATATGCCTGTAAATGAAATTTATGCATGTAATAGTAATAACAGATTTACTAGTAATTACTACTAAGACTAAATTTACAGTGTTTAGTAAATACTACAACGAATGTTGTATAAACAAGTAAATATACAAAGTTAACATACAATGGAAATGATATTAAAGGAGTTTACTGCTCTCAAAACCGTAGAATTTTCAATAAATCCCAAAAGAATTAGCTCAAATTAAACACTCAGACCCCAAAATTGTTAGAGACAAGGAATTATTAAAAAACGTCACAAATTAACTTAAATTGAACATCAGTAATTAAGTATAAGTTACATACCCGCAGTAACTCTAAGAGTGAGAGTTCTTGTGGACTATAGAAAATGGTATGTGTAGTAAAGCCATTACTTAATACAGACGGGGCATTATTTTTAATTTTTTAATTTTAACCCAGAAATTATTAAATGACAAGGAATCAGTAGAGGTGGGACCTATTTTAAGTTTTACAGTACCTCAGTTCTTTTAGACCATTAAGAGATCCTGACTTTAAATAACATGCAGACAAGCTTTATTATAAGATGTTTAGTGCAATATCTGAATACCACTAGCTTCGACTATACATATCACTTGAAATGTAGCTAAATTCTTTTCTTCTATCTAAATGCTACAAATGTATTGTTATATAGATTGATATGTAACATAAAATAAATACCGCGATGCAGTGGTCCTTGTATACAACTAACAACCGTTGTATAGATAAAAACGTAATCTACTCCTAGATAAAAGTTTTGTAAATCCTAAATTGCATGGTTTATTACAAGAAAATGCAATATATTGCTCTTATCAGTAAGTTTTAAAATTAAAATGGTAAAATTATGCATAGCTACCTAAAGTTTTAGTAGCACTTATATCTGCACTTAGTGCATATATTTAACGTTTTTGTATGCATACAATGCTGGTTTTCCTCGGTACAAATAACTTCAAGCAAAAGCAAGTCAGAAGCATTTAAGAGACCGATACTGTATAGATCTATGTATTTAAACTAGCTGAGTAAAGACTTACACTAGAATTTAGTGTAATATGTTACATCACTCATTTAAATGCATAATAAAAGCTTGCGGGGTAGTTAAAAGCAATAATATTACCTACGAGAGCTCACATGTACTAATAGATTTTGTAACCACTAAATAATTACTCTTAAAACTGTTGTAGTTTCATGGCTATATTATGTTTCTAGAACATGGTTGTTTTTCTGCCTTCTTTCACTGTGCTGCTGTAATAAATAAATCAAAACAAATAATCACATACCGCTAAAAACCAAGTAATTTTAATTTGTTTGTTATTAAGTTGTTTTTTATTCGTACCACTAAATTCAACATTTGTTGAATTTATTGATACTAATTTGCTGCTCAACGTATGGTCAGCGAAAAGAAAGTGCATTATAACATCCTCCATTATCCATCCTCCTCCCTGAGTCTTTTGTACCCGGACACTTTAGTCTGAAGTCTTGATTAAAGTATGACCATGCTAATTGGGACTTCCATAAAAAAGCCCAAAAACCTACAGCACCATACGAACTACTTGAATAAAACCAAAAAAGAACTGGGAGTTAATGCAAGTCAATGCTGGCTTAGATTCAACGTTTCCAGTAAGGTTATGGAGAATCAAATTTAAGCAGTAAGAATTGTTCAGCCTTTTTTATACTTTTTTTTATAAAAACGTTTTTGAAAAAAGCATTTACAGGATGAAATATGATAAATACAATTAAAGCTTTAAATGATACTTATATGATACTTTCAATCTGAATGGACCAATTTTTAATTTTAAGTCAACCTATTACTAAAGCACTCGCATGGTAAGATCTATAATATTATAAAAGGTCCTTGATCCCAATTAGGCAATGCTCACATATAGGCAGTTCTCTCTACTTTTGTTTTCGTACAATCATGTCTACTAGTTTTATTGCTGGGTTGGTCAAATGTGCAAACCTTTATTTGCAAAACGTTTTGAATAGTAGGATACTATTTATTTACAACAAGATAAGTGAAACTAATTAAACGTTAACCTTTAGGTCATATGGTGTTGTATCAGCCCTTTTTTCTACAAATTAGGCATGTCCATGGTTACTTCTTCAGTACAAATGTCTGTGAGGGTGTTAGATGATGTTAACGACATGATTCAATGTGTCCATCCTGTCCCATTTTATTTGTTATTTATTTCTTGCATCGGACAGTGACTGACACTCTGCCAAGATGTAGAAATTATCCTCAGTTCAATGAATGCACTGCTTGCGTTTCGTCGTTTTTTAGATCTTACTGTGTTTATTTGGTTCAGTCAGATAAAGGTTCTTAACACATTGAAAGCCGATTTGAATCTATTTTCCAAGTTTAGTTGCTTTCCACTTACTACGAGTTGCTTATTATATATTTTGCTCTGATTGCCGTACTCTAAAAGAAAACCTTGTTTACTACATTACTAAAAGTTACAACCTGCACAGCCTTTTCAACATTAAGGGCACTTGCATGTCGCTAGTTGAAGAAGTAAAGGTTGTTGTTTCCTTGTTAAGAACATTGTTAAAATTTTGAAGTTTGCAAGTATGTTTAGTTAGAAAAGCATATTCAGAATATTTTTCCAGTGTACAAATTTATTTTTGTTCGGGAATTTGATAGTGTTTTTGAAAATTACATATCACATTTTGTTGAAACTTCAAAGTCTCAAGGATTATGCCAGCTCTAAGTTCACTGTATATGTAATGGATCAAAGTAAGTTTAGAGTTAATCTCAGCCTTGTATGTATAAAGTTACCGCAGATTAAGTGAACATGGGTTTGAAGTTTACTAGTGCGTTGAATAATTTAAGTTTGAGTTTACGTTATCTGTTAAAACTGACATAAAACGTTGTTTGGTGTTTGTAAGGTGTCCATTATTGGAAATCAGAATATTGCATGCTAAAGGATTTGACACGTTAATAAAGAAACTAAAAATCTTTTTGATTTTTATATGACTTGGGTCTTCAAATGTTCAAAGGCAGACTTTTTAAGGGAATGCTCATTCGGCCACTTAAGTGCACTTCTTTCATTAGGCCATTCCAATATGCAAGTTTTGTTATTTATTTTCTTGTTCAAATATGGCCATTTTTGTCTTTACATGGTATACAACTTGGTCAGGAAGACAAAAATACTTTTATTACATTGTGAAGGTATTTATTTATTTGGAATTTGCATACAGTTTGAGCATTGCTTAATGTAACGTCAGCGTAGGACAGAATTAGTATAGCACATCGCTCTGTTGTGACTAAATTGTCCTGCTGGTCTTGATATAAATTAAATAGATTTAGAAAAAGGGGTGTATCCTAAAAAACTTGCAGCATGTTCACAATCAAATTCGGTCCGCACTCTCATTTTTACATCTTTGCATGTCTTGATAATCACCGTTATCTTTTGTATTTTCTCATTTCTTTTCTAGCTTGCGCCAGAGTTTGGTATGAATAAGGAATTTCAAAGGTAGGTTGATGCATGAAGTTATTAGGTAGCTAAAGTGTATTGCTCCCATTAGTAAAAATGTGTTACACTAGCAACCAATTTAAATTGTGCGTGATTGTCTGCCAAATTGTTTCTTCGCACTAAAGACTACTGGGTTAAAGAGAGCGAGCTTGGTACTAGTATTTAGTAGAGCCATGGGCCTGTAGTTTTTGTAGAATTTGTCAGTAACTTTTGTAGTTTTTTATATGAAACAAACGTGCCGCTAGTTACTGTTCGAACTTTTCTAAAGTCCAATTTGGATACTTTGGCTTTCTCGTAGCGTCTTCACGTCTTCTGTGCTAATTTCATTGCTAAGTGGATGATTTCAGACTTTTAAATTTCGAGTGAGGTTAATTGTTTTGTTCGTTGATATTCGCATTGACTGCCCCTCGACGGCTCAACAAATTCCTGTTTACTTTAAAAATTTATATTTGATCACTTTTCCTTTTGCGTCGTTAAAACACTAATGAGGGCGATCTCTCAAGAGAACATGGGAAAATAAGTGCACGTTTACCTAGATGATATACTAAATCTAAGTCACACCCAATGCGAATATCGTGGACATTTGTTGTATTTAGGTTTTGAGGGAATCAAACTTAACTGGAAAAGTGCGTATTTAATGTAAGTAGAATTCTTAGGTCACTTGCTAACCAGATCAGTTATTAAAAATATCCCAATAAAATAGCAGCATTACAAAAGTTTATAGTCCCCTGTTGCCAAAAGAATGTAGAGATTATATGTCATAAATTTGTGCAGGCAGTTTATACCGTATTTGGCGGAATTGAAACCGATATTTAGGCTTGTAAAATATTCAACCGCTAGTTCAAAACGGCATCAATGTTTGCCGCAACAGCAAATAGCGACTGAAGAGGCAAAGAGACTCATAGCTGAGGATATGGAGTGGGGTCAGCCAATTACAACAAAATACAACAGTGCATCAACCGTAGGACCCGCGAACATGTAGGCGCAAGAATATGCTGACCCAGGATCAACAAAGAATAGGCTTTGGATTATCATTTTTAAAACCTCTCTTACTAAATTTATCCACAAGCTCTCCAACTCAATTCTATCTCGCTTCGCGCCCTGCTCCCAATTGTCTGCCTCTTTCACTCTCGGCATCCTGCCAAAACTTTCAATTTTAACGGTCACTTTTTCAACTCCTGTCTTACCGTAATCCTCCTATTACATATTTAAGCTATAGGTTACAGTTGGAATACGACTTTTGTACATACAAAATATTGATGCAAGACACGGTAAGGATCCAATACAATTGGGCCCACAGGGACAGGCAGGTACCACAGTGTTAGGGCGAAAGCCAGCAAAAACTATAGGTTACAAATGCAAACCAAGCAAGAATTGGCCACAATAGACATTGAAGGACCTTAACCCAACAAGGTATCAACTATAAATGACGTCACCGATAATTTACGTTTTCTGGGACCCATCTTTCCCGAAATGATGGTATTTAATTACGGTAAATAGAGACATTGTAGGGACCCACTCACCTAATTGATTATATCATTTATGGACGGCTTCTAATAAGGGCCGTCAATACATAGGGTTTGTGAAAGGAAAGAACCGATCGAGCTCAAGTAGTTTGAAAAAAAAGGTAGAAAGGAGCTGCTTGAGAGTTGGCAGGAGTACTGCCGTAGATGTGGGTCGTCCGACAGGATTGAGACTAGCAAGGGAGCATCAGGAATCAGCACAAAATTATAAAAGCATTAGGAATTACATGGAAAATATAGTGTAGACTAGCAGGACCGATAGTTCCTAAGTTGCGTCGGCGCGAGCAAAAAGATATTAACGACGATCTCCTACTTTGTCGGTTATTAAACAAAGATTATTGGAGACCTCAGCTACCGGATCTCCAGGCGGCCATACAAAAGCCATGGGAAACACTTATTAGAGTAGAAGGAATAACGAGGAGCTGTCAGGTCCCACCTGTTTGCATCAACAACTTGATCCGGTGCACGAAAAAAGGAATTCAGGAAAGGAGAGAGTGGAATACTTAAATACGCTAAACAAATATTGGGAACAGGCAAAAATATAAAGTGGGTTAATAATGTTAGATAGAGTAAGCGCAATGCAGAGAGATTTCGCGCAACGGAGGACCTTAAATATGGTGATCAGGATAATCGACAGCAATCAACGGTACCGGTTATAAAATAAGTTAAAGGGTTTTTAGGAAAACATGAAAGTGTATTACAAAGGCATATTAAAACAAGTTACCCAGAAGATAAGATATTTACCTACATATCTACAACTGTTAAGATAACAGGAGTAGCTGTAGAAGTATGATTTTGTTTGATGGTTAGTAAAATACTTATTGATATTGAAACAGTGACAACAGTATTTAAATAATGTAAAACGGTGTATGCTACGTAGTACTTTAGAAATCTGCCTAAATAGAACAACGTTATATTCACAGCAAACTCAGCACTGACCAAGAACGAACAACCAAACAATCCAGGTTCTCTACAGCAGTGCAGTAACAACTAACAATTTATTTAAGTTTTGCACTAGTTCCATCATTTTTATTACTTAAATCAATTTTGGTTTTCCATTTCAATTGTTTAATTTTAATATTATCAACGAAATTTACGATAGAAAAAAGTAAGTGATCTGTAATATATTTAATTTAATCTGTCATTCTATTATCCACATCACTCATAAAATATTAATTTTGTTGGATTACTGGATATTCTTTTATAAATAGATCCAAAATTCCAATTAATTTGAACAGTTAAGATTTAATGTGTTACCGAGCTTTCGATAGCATCATTCCTGTTAAGCATGTTCACTGTATGTAGGTACTTTAATATTTAAATCACTAATGAATTGCCGATGTATATTTTACGATTTTTGTACACAATTTATTACTAATTACTAAAGTATCGACATAATTTAGTTCAAACTAGAGTTTTTGTTCAATCTGTATCATGTTATACACCATTCGAATGGAAATGACGAGTAGACGACAGATCTGAAGTTGGTTTTTTAGTTTAAGGTTGAAATTTTGAAATGTTTTAAAAAATGTTCAAAAAACATGAAAACCCCAACTTTTTATGAAAACATTTTGCTCTAAAGTTCCGTACCAACCTATGAGTCCATAGAATTCATATTGTGTATGCAATTCCCTTTAAAACAGCACATTATAAGTCTCCATCGGACGTGAGTGACCGGTCGAAAATTCATTTTGAATTGTTTTAATTTTTGTAAAATTCGAAAATGAAGGAACAAGTGGGGCGAAGCCCCACTTTTGTCATTATGTAGTACACCATTTAAATGGAAATGACAAGCAGATTACAGATCCAGTGTTTGTTTTTGAATATGTTGTACAAAATTTGAAACTGTTTGGAAAAACGTTGAAAAAACATAAAAAAACCACATTTTTATGCCTAAATGTTGATCTAAAGTTAAAATTCAAAATTACAGTCTAAATCATTGAATTTAAAATGGAATTACCTTTAAATTGATGTATCACTTATCTAGTTTGTATATGAGTGACCTGTCTCAATTTGACTTTTAAAATTTGCGGCTTAAAAAAAGCAAAAATCTGCCACAATTTCATGTATAAGTGATGTTTAAAGTTACATATCCATGTAACAACACATTGAGTATGTGTTGTACATGCGATTACCTTTAAATTGGTGTATAACATGTCTCGGTCGGATGTGAGTTACCGGTCGCAATTTTATTTTGAAAATTTTCGGTTTTCGAAAAATACAGAAACAAGTGGGGCTGCGCCCCACATTTTGTCGTGTAATACACCGTTTAAAGAGAAAAGAAGAATAGATTACAGATCTAAACTTGCTTTTTAAGTATGATAAACTAAATATGCTGGAGGTTTAATTAATTATCTTCGGTAGAAAATATCATCGAGGCCTCCACGTGGCCGAAGCCCACTTGGTTAGCCTCGATGATATGTTCTACCGAAAATATTTAATTGAAGCTCGAAGAATAGATCCTGATATCCCCGGCTAAGAACTTATTGTCGAGCTAACCAAGTGGGGCGAAGCCCCACTTGTTATTATTATTATTACTACAAAATACTGTCAACTAAATCAGTCTCACGCTAGCTCCATTTTATATGTAATTTAATCTATTGAACAGTATTTCATGTTTTTTACTAGTCTGAAAAATAAATGCAAATCCGAAAACAGTCATTTTTAATACCGAAAAAATGAAAATACAGACTACATCGCTGATAGTATTTTTGTACTTTATCGATTCAAATCTGAATTCCATGGAACTGATAATATTGGTGACCTGATAGTTTACTACGTGGGAGTGACTCACTTGCCCATCACTCAGCGTCAACGATCTCGAGGAGATTAAAATAGCGCTGGTACAGTTTAAAACATTTAAGACAAAAATTCTAACAACTGACTTCTACGAACAAATTTAGAATAAAATACCGTAAAACTAATCCAGAGTAACCATGAACAACTGACAAGGTCCTTACTGGATGAAGTCAATACGTAGATAGTTAGGCATTTTAAAAAATGGTCACAAAAACTGTTTTAACAACGTTGCCCGTTCTTATGAATTCTGGTTTTACATGACCTCCACATGTATATTTGCAACGAAAGAAAGTTATCGAGCCGTTTTTGAAAAAAAGCAAATTAACAAACAGGCATTTTCAAAACATGGAAAAAACCAAGAATTCCCAGTCTCGTTGCCCGCGATCCTAGATTCTAGTTCTACATGACCTCCACTTTTTATAGTTAAAACAATGAAATTACAGAGCCGTTCCTGGAAAAGTTTAAATTAACTAAATACATATCCTTAAAATATGTATACAAACATTGTATGGGCCTACGCCTACGTCGACCTAATGAATACAGTATTATTATTGTCTTTTATTTATTACTGTTAGAAATAAAATTTTCGTACTATTTTCAACAAACTAATTTAGTCATGATATGTTAACTGAACAAGAGCACTGACTTATTGCACTGTTAATTTAAAATAAGCTTTAAATTCATAATCGATATGTAATCAAATTGCTATTTATTTAAGAACCAAACACGTCTAAATTAACCAACCTTCTGTATTATGGGTTAATGGCCAATTCGTTACAATGAATAATTTATTATTATTTAACGATTATTGTATATTTTCACGCAAAATCGTAATTTACGAATATCTGTAATGGCTTAATCTGTAATCTAAGGAATTTTAACTGAATCGGAGGAGAGCTCTTCCAACAATCGCCATCTTGCTTGTTTTATTCATTTACCTACTTTTCGACAACCTTTTCGACAACCTACTTTCAGACATCGAAAACGGCGAATTAAATAATGGAATCGCTAACCACATTTGGACCGACACTAGAGGGTCGCATAAGATTGCCGAAGATACAGCGGAAATAATCGAAAGGGAGCCATTTTACAACGCAACGCCAGGAAATTTAAGGAAGCAATGCACATTGGTTGCCACCGAGGTCCTCTGATGAATCAAGACAAGGGAACAAAAATCAATCCAATATGGTCATCTGGACTGTTTCCAATTTATTGAAAATTTAAATTCTATAATCATAGCTAGTGTCTCTGGTTACATTGTTACGTAGATGAAATTAAAACTTATTATTGATATAATATTTTTAATTTTTATTATTACCAGGAAATTCAAAATAGTTTAGAAATATTAGTAGCAGGAATCATTTAGTATGAATAAGGTCCTGATGAAGATCACAGCTCGTGATCGAAAGCTTGACAATAAATAAAAGTAAAAAAGAAAATTACAATCCACAAGACCCGAATTAGGAGTGTTCCTTGGTGTTATTTTTAGTTGGCAGTGATAAAAAGACAGAGGCAATTCAGTCCCTTCAGTCGCTGCTCTTTTGTGACTTTTAGTTAAGGGGGAAAAGAGAATAAAGGAAATTGAGCCGGTCAGTCCATTGAAGTCGATTGTGGATTGGTCGAGTCTCTTTGGCTCCATTTGAAAAAAGTAAAAAATTAAAGTCAGTCTGTAATACATTTTAGTCGCGGTAACACCCTCTTACTTTAGTTGCAGAATTCGACTCAATTCCCACTTTATTTCCATCTTCTATTTCTTACTCGTTTAGTATTTTCTTAATTTCTAATAGTTTAGTCAGTAAGTGTTTAATAGATGTAAGATGTAATAATAAGCTTGTGATATGTATTTGGAGAGAGTGATTGTTATTCCAGAGTACGTCGAATGGAAAGCTGCAGTAGTATTAATGTGTTTTTAAATAATTGTGAGTATGAGGACGGAACTGAGAGTGATGATTAAAACTAGTTTTAGTAGAGAATTCGTGTATGGCCTAAGCCGAATTTATTGCGAAACCAACTGATTGCGAGAAATTACATCTTATAGCATTGTGCTCAGGATTCAAAGTAATCTGCAAGCGATTTCATTATCATCTTCGCTTAAGAGAAGAGCCAGTAAAGTGGTAGTCGAAATCCTTCCCGACATCCATCGAATCGGGAGGAATCTCTAATAAAGCTGGAAGAGATCGCCATATCCCAAGGGGGATGTTAAATTGAGAGGTGTATATCGAACCGGAAGTGAGATCGACGAGCGATCGAATGTTAGCAAAACTGTTGCAAATTCCACAAACCTAAAAGATTATTTAATCAAATCTTCTGTTGATTCAGATAACCTAGCAGGACAGAACTTGTCTTACAACTAACAACGTCAATTTAAGTTGAAAATTTTCGTTGATTTAAGAAAAATGGAAAACTAAGTTCATTTGGTTGTAATCAGTATAAGCAAAACAAGAAAATGGAGAAGATTTTCATGAAATGATACCTTTTGTTAAAGCGCTCTAGTTGTGTTGAACCGATAGTACATACTGACTGTACTGAAGCTTTCTATGGCTGCGCTGGTTCAAAATTTTTATTGTACTAATAACACCCCAATATACTTACAAAATATAGTGGAGAGTTATTTACAATTTTTAGTTTTTCATTTGGGAGTTTTTAAAGGCTATGGATATATAGGAGGTAGGGAGTTATTGGAGTATTTACGGTACTTCCGCTTTATGCTTCCTGCTTCTTCTTTCAAATACTCTTACCACGAATTCCTTACTAAATATTAACTTAAAAATAGTCGAAAATAGACAAATTGGGTGAGAATAGTAATTAAGGGTGCATTAAATAAGTCACTTAGTTTTTAGAAATTAGCGACTTAGTCATAAGAGAATCAAAACAAAAAGTTAACAAGGAAGTCTCACCTCGAAAAAAAAGTCCGGCGCAAGTCCGGGCCCCCTTATTCGTTTAACAATCCAACTATTTCTTGATGGAAGGCGACCTTTAGGCTTAATCAACGAGTAAAACATAAGCGAGTCCCATCCTAATCTCACAGCATAATTGCACACAGTCCCTAAAATATTTATTAGAGTAAAAATTGAACCACTGAAACAATTAAAATTGCTAATCACGGTGTCGTAAACAAGTGAAAAACGGGAAACCATTTTTAAATCTACAGCAAGCATCTACCAGCTAAATTGGTAATAAGTCAGTAGTAGGCGGTAAAGTAGACTCCGATACTCACTCACATAATATGATGAATGTTGAAATTAAAGGGCAGATAATGAAAGCTCCAAAAACACAGAAAGCCAGTTGTAAAGCCCCTTGGACAACGAGAGATACAACTGTAAATAATAATGGACCGACACGAGGGCGATCCGGAACTGGACAGTCAAAATCGTAGGTCGTCACACAGATTACGTGGAACACCAACACTATCAACGGTATCCTGTGAAAATTACAAAGCCCAACTTAAGATAAAATAATATGATAGGTACTACTGGAATGGTTAAGACAGTAAACCAATGCACTGAAGGTACACTTTAGTTACGAATTAACGAATTGATAGTACAAGTGCCTACGCTGATTACAGTGGCTGAAGTTTCTGGCATATGAAACAAAACTGACCACATTGTTGTTCGCGAGCGAGCAACCCCCGCGATATGTTTCAACAGTGGAATATTCAAATTGACTTCTAATAAGAAAACAAGCAGTTAGGATAGGTAACAGTAGGAGGAATGTATAAAACATTGACGGAAGAGAGGAGAGTTTACAGATTACTAAAACAAATCAAACTCGCAGATTTGAGATTTGGGTTTGTTTATTACAATGTAAAACAAAGTACGGAGAACGCAGGTACCATAATCACGTAGACACCACATAATCCTAATATTCCGTAAGCAGTACATACGTACGTGAATGCGTAAGTACTATAATCTGGCCTCGGCGACATCCTAGCTTTCTTTCATGGAAGTGTCGGAACCCCAGGGAAATAATTATAATAATACGTAATGCCAAAAATCTTGTCCCACACGAATACGCTAACGTTATATACATATACGTTCGACCCATGTAAAAGTCAAATGACTTACCAAACCGGAGTAGTAGCAGCTAGGAGTAAGCTGAATGCAGACACGATTAAAGCTCCCAGTGGAAAAAATAACAGAAGAAGAAGAGAGGGTAGTCCTCCTTTAAAGACATAGTTCCAAAATCGATTCAAAATCCGATTACAGCCTTTACCTAGGAAACCAGTATCGGGTCGAGACTCAAACCGTGTTCGAGCTTTTGAAACTCGTCTCCAAATTCCTATCAGTCTTGAGATGAGAGTAAGAGTTACAGAAGATTTTTTAGGACAGAGAGAACCATTCACTTGTGATAGTTCCAAATCAGATAAAAATGGTCGTTTATAAATTAGCGCTTGAATACTTAAGGGGCTGCACCAAGGAACTACATATCCGAGAAAGAACATTACGTTTAACATCCATGTGATCGTTCTTAGCACAGAATTGGTAACGCGCCACAGTGGCCAACGAGTTGTCGTTGCGCGTGTTGTTGCTCGCTTGACACTGAAGACAGGCTACAATCATAAACCGGTTGCATGAGCGGGGAATTATCTTTAAATCTATACAGTTCAATTCTCTAAAAGAGTTAAAACGCTAACCTGATAAGGATCGGAGCGTGGACTGGTTATTGTAGTGGACACACAGCTGATGATAGTCGGGATTGTTTCCGACTGCCCGTGTAAACAGCGTGTTATCACATAATTTTCGGGTCTCCATATTCGGATCTTCCATTCATACATCCTACAAGGTATTTTGTCTGCTTGCAGTTCTTTTCGAAGTACTGGTTCAGTCTATTGAATGAAATACAACTCTAGATTATTCCAGCATAATTTGGCAATTAAATAAATAATTCGCTTAATAATGGGTATTCAAGCAGATGATACGAAATGTGAAAGCAACGTATTTTTTTAAAAGTTTACGTCTCTCATGAAAGCCAAGTCTCTAGAAAGAAAGTATGTATGCTGCTTTAGAAAATGTTGTTTGAATAGCTCTAGTGAGATCTCATGGGGAAGCCATCGATTTTCTTCGCAGAATTTTGCCTAAGAAATACAGCTTTAGTAAATTACTTGAACTGCCAAAATCTTAGAGATTAACTAATTTGTTATCAAACTGACCTGAGCTTTCTCCATCTGGCTTTTCATCCACAAAGGATCTCTGCTTAAAACCGGATAGTTTCCGACTAGAAATTTCTTAATATCCCGTAAAACAGCTTGCATTTTTAATGAAACGGTATCAACGGCCCTATGGAAATAATCCATATCGAAAAACGTCGATTAATTCCCTAGGGAGTTAATTGCTAAATCGGTATTCCGGGAAGCAAACAAATCGACGGAGGAGTTTTTCGAGAGGGAATTATTCTTACAAACTATAGGGATAGATTTATATGCTAATGTATTTGAACAGGGAGTTATTAGAGAGAAGGAATTATTCTGACAAACTATAGGGATGGATTTATATATATTCTAATGTATTTGAAGGGAGAGGTATTCGAGAGAGCGAATTATCCGAGAAAGGGAGTTATTTGTAAATCTGGCAGTTCGGAGGGGAATTATTCGAGAGAGGAAATTATTAGAGCGAGGGAATTGATCGAAGTTTTACGCTAAGAACATTGCATGATTATTTTCATATTTCGTACAAAGTAAGGTAATACGCAATGGGTAACCGTTTGCATGGTTTCCCTTATCTTTAACGCATCTCATAAAATCAACTCAACAAGCCATCAGAATAAGCAACAAGTAAAAACTTCTAGTATTTTTTGAAGAAGGAGTAGTAGATCCTAGATGACGTGTTTTAAATTCAGTTTAAGAAAGTCAAACGGATGAGCAGGAATAAAATGACTGAAAAAGTTGTGCCCCATAACATTAGCGCACCCAGAGTATTAAGTTGAAAGACCCACAAAATACGCATCAAAATTAAAATTAAGGTTCCATTATAATTAGAATTGAAGTCAGAGGGATGTGTGTCTCGCTTTCAACGCACTTATTGCGCAGTACTCGATCAATGGCTAGTGAGTTACAATATGTGCATGTATGAATCTTGAGAGTCGGGTGTGGCTACTTCACTATAGAGGTATTTCGAAAAAGTGGGAATAAATTTTTAAAAGCCAGTTTAAGGTGCAGTATTTATTGTAGAATTCAGTCGTCTCAATTATTTTGCTTTAAAAATTAAAATTATCCGAACAACGACGAATTAAGAAAAAATATAATTGAATGAAGTGTTCAGGAGATGTTCATATATAATCTATGTATCCCAACAAAAAGGGGCAATTAACCACATCAAAAACGTCAACCAGGTTCTTTATTTTTCAATACCTTAGATACGACTGTGGTGGTTTAAAACGAACAAAATGTTAGAATGCCCGGGTATTGTAGAACCACTTTGAAAATTAAGATTTTTTACCTCTCACCTCCTATATTTGACCTCTATATGCACCAAATTTTGAAATCAAACGACACCTTATAGCTATACTACGTTATTTCAACCTTTTCACGAGATATCATTAAAATCGGAGAAAAAATTATTTTTGATCAAAAATTGGTTTTCAATCTCATATATGAACAGCCCATTTGGGCTTTGGGTGTCGTAATTTGAGTGATTTTTAGTTACGTTTATTTCTGAGGGGGCAACCAATTGTTTTTAAACGATTTTACATATCTCCTTCTGTCTGATGGCAGTTTTGGTTTAGAGGAATAGGGGGGTATTGGTAAGATATTTCAATTAGAAAGTCGAGCCAAAACGTAAGATTGACCCTCCCTTGCAGTGATCTTAAAAGTGTCCCAAGGGGAAAGAACATTGTAGAAGTTACTCTTGAACTTGGGTTGTTCACACATTACAAGAACTGCTAAAAACGTAGTAGTGAATAAAACAATTTGCCTAAACATTTGGCAAAAACAGGGTTATATTTAGTGCATAAACTAGTTTATGGGAAACATTCGGTCTAGGCAACAACCAATCGGACCAAACTACAAATCTCGGATAGTTCAATGTAAGTCCAACCTGGACATTCGAAAAAATAAATAGGTACACGAAGGTACATTTCTAATTTGTTTCGCCCGTATATTCTTTTACTGCTTTTTCAGACACTCGGTTTTAATTCTTTTATATGAAATTCTCTGAATATGTCTTCCAGATATTCTCTGAATATGTCTTCCAGATATTCTCTGAATATGTCTTCCAGATATTCTCTGAATATGTCTTCCAGATATTCT
>JAQFZC010001761.1:0-27167 GCA_034695205.1 Dicyrtoma fusca | reverse complement strand
TTTTTTCACCGTCTGTCTTTTTTGGGAACATTTTTTCCGGGAACATTTTTTCTGGGAACATTTTCTCCGTTTACCCTACATACATATTGGTCGTGGACTTTCGACACAAAATAATTGGACATTCGACACCAAATTTTATACTACTGTACGCTACAGACACAGATCATCATCAAAACAAAATCAAGTCAGTGACAATGACACATAATTAAATACTGTATGATTATTATTTTTATTATTGTGATTGGGATCAACGTCCAGCTTTTTTAGCACAAGCTTAAGAGCTTAAAAGCAGAGCTAAACTGATCTCCAAGTAATAAAGGAAATGGAGGGGCGCACAGTACATACTGTAACAGTGTAGTGGAAGTGGAAGCTTTAATACTAATAGTTTATTTTTACTTTTCCAGCTACTTCAATTAAGAGTAAAGCTTTTAGGCACCTACATACCTTCCTTCTCAGTCTTACAGCTAGTATGACGCAAACACTGATTCTCAGAGCTAGACATTATAAAGAATAAAGAATAAATTGAATAAAAATTGTAGGAAAGAGTATATTATGTAGAAATTAATGGTTTAAAAATGTGAAATATAATTATAACAACTAGGCATTACCATTAGAGAATCCTTTGAATGTAATGGAGAGGGATATTAATACGATACGGAGAAAATTAGGTACTTATGATTGGTATGGAAATGCTACCGGCTTACAAATGTTAAATGTCTTTTGGCTCTTTCAACTTTCTCGACGGAAGTGGCTGATTCTAGGAAAGAGCTTCAGTCGGAGTCGGATCGGAAGGGTACACAAACTTTGGGAAATTAGTTGCCGAAGGAATCATTTGAATCTATTTATAAGTCAAACTGAAGTAAAATCTATGAACCTGTGCACACTTCCATATTCCATTCTATTAGTATTGCCGTGTATGTACCTACCTACATAATCACTTCAAAACCGGAAGAAAGTTCCACATCCAGCAAATATGAAGCCTACAGCTTTCAGAATTTTTAGAGTTAAAATTAAAAATAGCCTTCTGAGAATAATACTCTATTATCCTTTTCTTCGAAGCAGATCGATGACGGCGCGTTATTATTGTAAGCGTACCAAAATACAGAGTCGAGTAAAAGGTTCAAAAGGTATTAATATGAGGAGAACTTTTAAATACTTAAGTAAGGGCCTTCCTATTATGCACGATTATAATTCCCTTAACCATTGCCGATTTGCAATGCGCTGTAAGTTCCATATGCGTGGGTGGGTATATATTATTTTGCAAAATACAAAATAATATATACCCACCCATATATAAAGTGTTTATAGACAGACTGTCAGTTTAAACTTTACATTGAAGATAATGAACTTACACGGATTTTGTGTCAGATCTTGTGAGGTTTATCTTTATTGACAAGAGATTACAGAATGTACGCTTCTGCTTGGGTCTTCAATCAATTGACTAATATAGTATATAGTTGGGACATAGGTACAGAGTATCTATACTAAATATAGCGCGATTTCTGTATCTACAACCTACAACAGTTCCTAGTTTCAATTCAATACTCAACTCACTAGTCAGTTCAATGGTTCAATATCATGGTGATGTTGACATGGTTTTGTTAGTAAATAATAAAATAATAATGTTTTTAATGAGGTTGACTTGGCCAGTAATACCATTGCATATATGTACATATGTATATGCGCATCAATGCATGGGAATTACAGACAATCATCATTTTGCGAGGTGCTGCAATTGCTTATGTCAACTGCTAATTATTATTGAATTGAATAATCGATTCATCACATCGCATCACAGTGTATTAAATTCTAAAAAAAGAATAAAAACTGTGGCAGATGTGCGGTTAAATGATGCAACTGTATTGCTACTGATTTGATCTTTTGAAAAATCTGAAAGTTATGTAAATCAAATAGGATAAAATAATCTGTTAGGTATTAATACTATAGACTAGAGCTATATATAATATTGCAGTCAATAACAGAAATGAAAGTACATAATCTAATCGTAATTGTACAAAGTTTTCAGTTTAGAATCAAGAAGCTCATCTTCAGACTCATTTCCTGTCATGCGGCTGTCTGGTTATCGGTCAGAATAGTACAATTATTGGCTGCATTTGTGATGTGATGATATCATCAAACATTTTTTGTGTACACACACGCAGTCAAAAACGAATTACAAAATGTGGCCTGCCTGGTGTTATTGTTGATTATTATTATTGACAAGAAATACATGAATTGTATGGCAGTATACTTATTTCCTTTATATGTAGACCTAGACTTCAGAATCAGAAGTTAAAAATAAGAATAACTAAAATGTGTACATAGGTACATAACAATAAAAATAATAATGATAATACAAAACATAACAAAATAGTAACTAATCTTTGCCTACTATCAAAAAAGTTATGTTAACATTTTAAAAATGCTCAACAATTTTTTGGATAACAATATGATTACGTTTACGATTGTGAAATCTCAATGTTTTCCTCATTTGTCGGATCTCTTGATGTTTGTAATCGTAGTATCTCCACGTGCCGAGTCGAGTTGAAGAAGTCCATTCATTTCGTTTGATTCCATATGTCATTTAGTATCGTTCACATTTTTGTCAGTTAAATTTTATACTTATAAGTTATTATATTATACATAATAGTTTGCATTCCCATATATAATTAGCGAAAACTCCCTCCCATCGACTCCATTCTTCGTTATTACAACAAACGGCTAGTAGTTTTCCTTGCATCGCATCGTTTCTCTCAACAGTTTCATTAACTTTCATTTATACACAACAAAAAAAGCACAAACATGGCAGTTTCCCTGATTTTGCTAGTTCTGCTTTTTATAGTACTTTATAATAAGTGACTTATTATTTAATCGTTATTCGGAATCGTGGGGCAACAGAATGAGACTGAAATAAATGCTGATTAAAGTGAGTCACTAGTCAATCATGTAGGAATCATGAAACATTTCAGAATCCAGACCTTTTCAGTTGGCAAAGATAACGATTATGATTATCAGTCAGATGTGACTAGATTTATTGTTAGATAAACTAAAATTGCGTATTGCTTCTTTAAAAGCGTGTTCATACATTTTTCTTCAATTTTAACATAATATTCTATTTAATTAGGATTTGCAGCAAAAGGGGAAGTCAATCACTGTTCACTACAATTCAAATTGTGAAGTCAATCACAATACTATCACAATACAATCCCAATTCAGTTTTTTCTCGTTTTCTCCAAGGCTAGCCTTGTCTAGTCGGACTAGACTAGCAGACTAGCGACTACACTAGCCTAGTCAGCTTTTTTGGCCGGTTTGAATAGACTAGACTAGACTAGCCAAGGGTTGAAAAAATCGTGAAAAGACTAGACTAGACTAGCGAGAGCCTTCAAGCAAATTGACTAGACTAGGCTAGACTACCAGCGATTTTCCCCATGTTATGGGATAGACAACTAGCTGACTAGACTAGGGTAGGGTAGGTTTTTGTGTTGACTAGACTATACTAGACTAGCGGATGCTTAAAAAATAAATGACTAGACTAGACTAGGCCAGCCTTGGTTTTCTCACATTTCTCTTGCTTTGTTGCATATAATATAGCGACATGTCGTTAAAGGGCTGTCCATAAATGACGTGTGCATTTTTCGGATATTTATTCCACGCCCACCCCTAAAAGCTTTCATTTTTTAACATTAGCGTAAACGGAAGCTCCAACCCCCTACCTACCGTCGTTTACAAACGTCATTTAAGGACAGCCCTTATACTATGCCGTTTTCTTTGTGCAGTTTAGGCCGAAAAGACGTGTCAGACTTCAGTTTAATTCCTATTTCAAAAACAAAGAGCTCTATTCTTGATTCTTGCCTCGAAATGTTTGGTTAATAGTAACAGTAAAGTACGTATGTACATTCCTGAATTTCATTACTATTTTAAATAGTTAAATGTTGCAATAATTGTAATCATCTTTTTGCTAATGCAAAACGTATAAATACCAATTTTACACGCAGAACCAGAGCAACAGTTAGCAGTTGACAGTCTTATGAAAGTGTAAACAGTAAACTATTTGTGCTATTTTCGAAACGCTAAATCACAGTCAACAGTACTACATATTTTGTTAAAATGACGAACTGGTATTTTTTTTAGAAAGTTGCAATTTATCCTATGTTGGCTTCCAACTCAGCCAGATAATTCAGATTTCACTCCAAGTTTGCCCAGTTCTAAACCCGAATGTTGGTCCAGCCAACTAGTCCGAAACCCTGCGGTACTAATTGTAAGTTTAATGGTCAATGGTGGTTGAAATAGTGATTGTATAGTTATAGTAAATCACAATAATAACAATCACTACAAGTGTAGTTATAATGATAATTATTTTCACAATTAATACTGGTTTAGTTATAGTGAATATTTGTTTCACAATCACTAACTGGAATTGTAAAACCTAAAACCCAATTCACTAGCACAACAATTCACAATTTTGAAGCTCTAGTGAGGACTCATTTTTTAATAGATCAAACTCAATCACTGATACCGTCGTTTAATTCCATCAACATTTTGGACTGCGTACTAGCATCCAGATCTTCTAATTCTTATAAATCTTCAATCAAGAAACAAATTCTTTATTGGACCAACCAACCCGATTTTGTTTTTGATTTTGAGGACTACTTCCTATTACTCAATTTCTAGTTACTCTAATATTTAAAGAAAATATCTAGATGCTATATAATATCTATTTTCGTGCATTTTCATTTCTGATTTCGGCTTTGTAGAATTCGACGTTCTAAGGTTTTAACTAAAGCTTTAAAATTGTGACGAATAGTTTTGTGAAAATGTAGTAAGTCTGGTATTGTACTTCACAATCACAAAACTCTTCAGCGTTCACAACTGACAATCACTACAATCAAAATTGTGAAGATTAATCACAATACGATCACAATTAGTTTTTTCTCGTTTTTTCACTTTCAGCTTGTTGGACGAAATACATACGTCATACATACTAACGTATCATTCATTAGTGTAGCTGCAAAATAAGTCCAAAGTGAACTCACTGCACTTACCTAGGTCAATTTGCAATTAAAATTATGATATAATAATTACTATAACCCATTATTATGATTCAGAATCGCTACATCTATAGTTCTAGTGAATTTTTTTTTCATAATCATTACTGGAGTTGTGAATTGTGAATTCTAAAATTACAATTCACTATCACAAAATTCACAATTTTGAAGCTCTAGTTCTAACCGTACGTACAACGTACGACGTAGTTGGTATACAAATTAGTTGCCAAATTACTCCATCAATGGTATTGGTCTTCGTCTCTTCGTCATTAATGTAAGTCACCTTAACCATTAACCACTCGCATTACTCTTCATTCAGTATAATTTCAGACGCAACTAATTAGAATTTAATATCATCATCATCATTGAGTTAAAATCTTCTAGATGCATTATAATTGGCAGTAGGGGGCTATGCTACTATTTACTATCTATGCCGACTGTGCAAACACATGTGTTGAATTTTCGTAATTAGTTTACCGTCAGTAGCAAGTCTAATTTATTTAGTATTTTGGGAAAAAACAGTGTTGTGAGCTGCATCTTGCATGTTTGGCGTAATTTTTGTTTTACATTTTTCCATCTAATCTAATCTCATCGCGGCCTTTATTGCCTTAATTTGTAATTAACTAACCAACCTTTGCCCTACCTCTGTTATCCGTCATTTGTTGTCAGTGTCGAGCCGCCTTGTGTTCCACAGCTTCAACCTACAACAATTACAGAATTACAGACAGACCTGCAATAGTGTGACCAAGGAAGAACTAAAGAATAAATTGCAACTTGTGATGGTGAATTGGGTAGGTCTCAGCAGGTCATATAGGGGGTAAAAATCTCAGCATGATTTTATTAAGATGATTGATGATCACGATTGACGCCTCAGTGTCTACGACAATCGGTTAATTGTTAATTATTTGCATGTTCTTGTGTGCATATATTACAGCCACCGCCATTTGGTCATTTCTGCGTGTGCCAAAGTCAACCAGAAGCCTGGGAGGACCTTAATTTCACAGGAATATATGACAGTGACTCACCGACCGGCATTGAAAATGGAAATCAGAGCGGCATTATCATTATTGACGACGGGTCGTCTGGTCTGGTGGTGGTGGACCATCAGTAGTGGTCAGTTTCACTGCTGGTCAGTCACTATCGTCATCACCCAGGTGGCAACCTGTTCCCTGAGTCATAGTTAATTATAGAATTAATTACTACTTTCTTGTGATTTATAGCTGATATAATAATTGCCTCCAAGCGGCTCGTGTGTTGATCAGTGATCATTGTTAACTTCTACCGGTACCGGTTTTCCGAGCTTGCATTTAAGGGGTATGATGCCAGAGCCAGATGTCGATAGCCGATCGAAAGCTATAAAACCACTTTAACTATGAATTACCTACGTTCTACCGAGTAAGTACTTGTGAATACATTTGCTACAATTCATACAATGTGTGTAATTTGATATAATAAATTAATATGAAGGCAGAAGCTGGCAGGAACTTGAACTGCGCTGCAGGTACATGTTTTTCCATTTAGTTTGTCATTGATGGTCAGGTAACTTTTTCATACTTCTTATTAGATCAGAATATATTTAACTTGATCAAGCATTCAGTAGCTTACTAAAGTTAAGAAATGTTGTATGTAGTTGGTTTTGAGAAACTGAGGGGGTGTCAATTGAAAACTTGTGCGAATTCCGCCATGCATTTCAGCACGTACGCATTGCGACATAGCTTCTCAAACTATTTACTTACGCATTAATTTTATTTTGTGTACTGCTACTATAAATATGTATTCAAAGGAGGCTTACAATTAGCCTCCTGGTATTTACTTCGAAGTATTTTTATCCTAGGATTAAGATTAGCGTGGGCAATTGGACCAGCAATCCAAATCCACATTGTCAATGATGCCATTACGTGATTTTACTGAACTAGGTATATATACCTATATTGACTGTACTTATAGATCTAACAAGAGTGCATAAATAGAGGTACTAGGAATAATTAAATTAAGGTTATTATTATATTGTTTATGTTTTCAGTACGAGCAAGAAAGTTGTGCTCTGTTGTGAGTAAATATCGGAAATATTTGTGAAGGCCAAGGTCCAGTCCATGTACTCTAATTCTAATCTTGAATGAAACATTATTAGTTCATTGGCAGCGGCACATTCTTTTAGGCAGCGCTCCGCGACCTTCGCAGCTAAAGTAAATTAGGCAGACTCATCGTAATCGTGTAAGTGCGGAACAGTTAAAAAGCAATTCGAAGAAAAGTTAATTACCTATTCATCAGCGTCAGCATCAGTTTTATGGGGCGGTTAGTGTCGGAATGAGTCATATAGAGCTACGGTGATTGAATCAACTAATTTAATATCATGTTTCATTATGATTTTACGATACAGGTCACACGTCGTACTACAAGACTACGATTTCAACAATCTCATCATAATCGCAGTCATCATCCGCATATCCTCATGTAAATAAGACACGTACTCAAGTGCAATGGATTAATTAACTGGGCTTGTAAATAAAAATGAAGCCAAAACAACCATCTGGAAGAACCAGTACCAGCTGTAAAAAAAAGGAAGATAAAATATTCAGACTTGCAAACTAATGTGACACCCATCACGTCCACCGACTGCACACTCTACATCTGAGCAGTGTTGACGTGCTGACTGAAAAATACTCAGAATTCGGATGTTGGGACCTTCCTACACTATGTGTCAGAAAGTCAGAATCTCTGCTCTTCAAGAGCATTCACGTCCCAAATAAAAACTTGGATTTGGCTCCTGCTTATACTGATGAAATAGATACAAACATAAAATGTACGAGTACGTTCAGCTCACAAGATGCTACCATGTTCTACAGATCTGTAAGTCTGGCCTTTCCTAAAACAAAGTTCATAGGAGTTTCTTCCCTGACTATCATCATGTCGAACAAGGCAGTCTTCGTTCGGGACCGAAGGATTGTTCTGTGAAGCTGCCTTGATTTAGTAATTTTATTCCTATGTATCACACATGTAATGTACTGATTAGTGATTATAATTCTTCGTGTTTGAAGTACAGGAGGAGTGCTGAACTGCTGAAGTAAATATAAAAAAGAAGCAAGTAGTTATTAATATAAAATGTGCAGTACCTATATATGCACTGAAGGAAGGGTCTTGTATTATTTTTTTTCCTATTTATTTGAAGATGGTATCTATATTTATGTGTGACTCTAATGTCACTCAAGGTTTAATGTCAATAGACGTTCTAAGGTTGCAACATGGCGTGAGGAATTTTTACATGTACAAGGTTCTTAAACTTGTGGCAACGACAACAAACACACACTTTGCCTTTAACTCTCTGGGTGAGGATGAGATAGCTGAATTATCATACAAGTTTTTAGTTTGTACTTACATGCATTCATAATTGTACATGTCAAATCCAGCCTCATCAGCAGATTTAAAATTTTCAATCTTTTTAAAACATCCATGTTAGTCATTGCGGGCAATCTAAATAACGGAGTATCCTATGTGTTCCTCAACCATCAGTATCAGTTTTAAATGTCGTAAAAATGAAAATCTTAATGGCCCTTTAATCTAATCGCTCATATGTACACTTATCAAAAGTAATCTCTATCAATGTTCTCATTACAACATCGTCTTTAGCTTACTAGCTCAGAAGTAATACAGCCTTTTCCCTGTTTTACTCTATTGTGGACCAAAATCAATCATTGTAATCACTGAATCAAGCCATTAGCTAATTATTACTAGCATCTCCTAGAATTCCAAGGACGTTAGATTTGGAGGTAGCGACAGAGCTTAGTTACAAAAGTACAATATTTTTTAATATTACATTGACTTTATTAAAAGTCAAAGCTTTTATTGTCTAGCCTATTGTTGAAAGCTTTGCATTCATTGAAAGCTGATTTACGCGTTCAAAAGATATCATATGTGCTCCCTTTCAGGAGTAGAATTTAGTAGATTTAAAGTCGTATTTTTTAATTTGTTTTGCAGTTTATGACTTAAGTCCTGGTTAAGAGTAATTTTGGAGATATATTAGGGTAGCGAAAAAGGAGCAAGTTCACTTTCGTTCATGAACGCCATAACTTTACGGATGGAAGTGATTTGCATCCAAACAAGAAACAAAAAGAGATAATTCCAACACAAATTTGATGTGGTAGGTTATAGACCATATTAGTGTAATTAATTGAAAATTACAGGCGTTTGCACACGCAGTCGTGAGTTGCGTGTACAGCAATGCGTTGATCTGTGATCTAGCGAGATAGAGCAGATCAGTAATTTTATTGTGATTTGGCATGTAAAGGTTACATTTATTAGTTTAATTAGCGATACCAATATCATGTTCAGAAAATTAAGGTATGATAACCTGACTGTACTATGTACTATGCATTGCATTGATCAGATTAGTAAGGCAAATTCTCGAGTGATGACAATTTGTAGTTCCTATTCTTATAGCATTTGAACTACTACTGTAATTATATAAAAATCTACTACACGGATCTTTTCATTTATTAATTACTTATATGAAGGTGTGAACATATAGGGAATCACCATGTATCGCACCATATATCGGTGTTGCGATCTAGTCTGTTAAATAATTGCTCACGTGTTTTCTGTGTAGCTTTACTAGTTGTTGTGAATCATTTAATATTTGACATTTGATAAAATAATGATTTGAAAGAATTGACAAAATTATTCACAGATTTATTTGCGTAGCAAAGCCATCCACATGTACATGACTCACTATTTTTGTATACACTCCAATTAGCAATTGCTGGCGTCCAAATTGTGTTTGTACTTTGTCATCAAGGAAATTGATTGGGCTATATGAACCCTTATTTAATTTCTGTCCAGCCAGTCGAGTCAACGACACAGACACAGCACAGCTGAAGATTAACATGATTACAGAATGTACAGAGTACAGATGCCTTTTAGTTGACCTGCAAGGTGCAAAGGGTTGTATCTACATTTTACCAAGATTCCAAGACCTAATATTTAAATGGTTTAAAAAATAATTAATTAGCTTACTACTAGGTGCACTTTTCTCTCTAGTTTTTATAAATAATATACCACGCTCCATGTACTTCTGTAACTTGTACTACTGCACTGGCTCTATGCACATTGTTATAATGCCAATGATGCCTATTATGCTATTAATCATCAATTGAAAGAATATTTAAGCTGGACTCAGCTGACACAAATTCACGAGTGCAAACTCCAAATTAGTTTGTCATTGTGAATTGCATTATACAGAGTTAGAATGTAGTGTGTCTTGCCTTGCAAATGCGGCTTTGATGAACTCGTGAAGCTTTTTTTCAACTGAAGAGTAAAATTAGTGTCAACTGTGGGTTAATTGTAGATAATAAAGTGTACAGTGCTTGTTAAATTTGTGTCTCCAGCTTGTCGTTTTTAATAGGCGGGACGATGACGACGACGAAGAAGATGACACGTACATAAGTGGGATGGTTTTGGAATGGATGCTCTGATAGGCCAAGGATATGAGGGTTGAATTTTAATGTACTTGCTCTTTCATAAGTTCAAACTCATTTAAGAATCAGAATGTAAACAAAGAAGCTGTCACATATCACGTCTTCACTTTCACCGCCGTAAAAAAGTCTAGTCCCCCATTCATCGGTATCATTAGTATTCACGATTATACGAAACAAGCACGTACTCGTATCTCGTCATTGATACTGATACTGATGTTCGTAGTCCATGCTGTCTCCAGTAATAGTAGTAGTAAGTCTTCATAGCAGTGGCCAACGTTCTAGTGACCATAAATCTGAGCTTGCGATTAGTTTCTCCGGAAGTCCTTTCAGTGAAACTGGATTAAGCTCAAATGATTTGTTGCCGTGTTAACAACTGAAACTTTTATTGAGTCTGCTAGTCTACTGATCAAGCAGAGATTTGATCTCTTCAGCAAGTACCTAACTAAAGTATAGCTAAATAAAAAGCAGGTAGTTAGTGACACCAAATTGTGATACAAAATCTCCTTAAAAATTTCCAACAATCATTTATTTCCCTACTTGTTCACCTAAGCATATATAAAATCATTATCATTCCTTCCATTAGGTATGTATTTCAGAAGAATAAAATTGTAACTTTCCAAATTATGGTTTGAGGAACGGTAGAGTTCTGCTATCCATTTATATTCTATGTAGGTATTTGATAATTTTGACCGTCATTGTAATTCTTAAGAATCCCAATTTTCACCAAAGCAACAAGTTGGCACTGGCACTTGTTCTTGTCAATTCCAAGAATCACCCACCGCAGCTCAGTCAGATTACCGCTATAGATGTTGAATTTATGAGGGTAGAGATGCCAGTCTTATTCTTTAGTGAAATGGCAAGGAGTTGATTACATTTTTGTATTATATGTATTTCGTTACACATCACGAGTCCATATACATAGCAGTCTTTCTCATTTATTCTGTCCTCAGGGGGTCCGGCTATTGGGAACCGTGATGAGCTCATAAGCTAATTAGTTCATAGTGCATATACCTAGTTTCCACTCACAAAATGTAAAGATACTCATGTCGTAGCACCCAGACCCAGTTGATGAAATAATAATTATACACTATTAGCCTAACAATATTAACTGTGAAATATCTCTACCTGAGTACATAGATAGGGATCGTGCCATTAATGAGCGGACAGGTGCGTGCACATGTATAGCCATAGCTTAAGCAGTTCAGTCGGTGCCTATGCTATATGTATCTATGTGTGATGGTCGGTCAGAATTTGTAGTTTTCACCTGAGTCAGTGCGTTGAATTTTCACTGACTTGGGTGTATTATGTCATCGCATGGGAACCTCGATGTGTGCTTCTGGGGGACGAAGGACGAAAGTGCTAGTATATAGTTTATCTGTCGCCTTGGTTGATTTCTCCATCTTGTGCGTGATTAATACTGTGCAAGCCAATGCTTCTGGATAAGGTTTCAATGAACTTCGCCCACGTCGCCGGCACACATACTCTATAGATGTAGATAGGTACATATTGATAATTCATTCCTCCAAAGGGTAAAATATTTCTTCTATCTCCACTTGTTAAAGATGCTACATACTTCCTTACAATTAGTGTTTTGAAATAGAACACTATAGTACCTAGATTTGTACCTGGTCTCACATTGCTTCCTGTCAAAAAGTGATCATTTGAAGTTTTTTTTTCGATGTAAATCGTGTAAACACTGCACAGTGGGAGGAAATTAGACTTGTCTTAAGGCATTAAGTTTTTTTTCAATCAGTGGTGTATGTATGTACGTACCTACATAGCATGCTTTGCAGATTAAACTGCAACCTATTTAGAATTTAACTATGTGTCTTTATACAGGGCAGTATGCGGTATAGCGTATAATATGTGGCTAGTCACTAGTTGATAGAAAAAGTAGAAAAGTTTACAACGCAGATTAGCACTAGCAACGCCTCACGCGACCCATGACCATGACGTCAATGGGGGAGACGCCGCTACTCCATTATCAGTCACCAAAGAGAGGTACATAGTACGTCCTCATAAAAAACCCGTGTCAGTTTTTTCATCTTCGAGTGTCCAAACTTATGTGCCTCGGTACGTTTGTATGTATAGGATATCAGAGTGTATAGTTGAAGACGTTGATAGAGATACTGATCAGATATAAGGTGTACCTTCGTATATATATGTACATAGGTATACTGATACTGGAATATTGTATGTATTTGTACATCTTTCTAGTATAGACATGATTGTAAACTGCAAACATTTTATCCGTCTATATGATTGCTGAGTTTAATTTCATCGTTTCGTAAGATCCAGAAATGCCGACACAGTTACATAGTTCATTTATAATAATCACATGATGCTTTAAAAAACGTTTCCTTGTTAAGTGCTGCAAAGAGTATTATCAATTAAAATATCACCCTCAACCCGCATTCAATATTTAATCCGTGTAATGTTTTTGTTGGCGCAATTTAAAACTGGATAATTATTAATTATTATTGCTTATAAGTATTGGATTATTGACTCCAGAGCAACCCATCTTGTTTTCAGCATCTTGCATGCATCTAGGTACGTAAGTATACCACCTATGAGTATACCTATACCTATGACCAATTTGTTGAAGCTTAAAGGATACTGTAGATGTTGGTAATTACTGAAATGCATAAGGAAATGATAGTGAAAGGAAACCTGGAGGAAATTAAGCACAAGATAGTCGATTATTAAACGAAGGAAATCATGAAAGTGAAGTATTGGTGTCGTTTTTCCAACTAGCGAAACTCTAAACCCGGCCTTATGCATTTATGCTTACAATTAAGGGAGAGAGAGAGAGAGAGATGTTTTTTAAGTAATTGTTTACTTATCTTTTTTAAAAAAATCTTTTGCATTTTCCCTGTAGAACGATTCCTTATCTAAAAGCTTGTCTTTAATGCAATTAAATGTTGTAATCAAAATGTTAATAAAATCGAAATTCTTATCGATACCCTATATCAAATTGAAAGCAATTAAGTGAGGAACAGTATGTACATATTTAGGGATGTCTGAAACTGTACGTATCATAAAATCATTGACATGATAGGGACACCAGCAAAAAGTTATTCGGGAGGGATAAGAAAATTGCTTATGTTTTTAAAAGCTCAGAAATCACGGAAAACAAAGGAGTATTCATTACATGTAAATTTTTAATTTGACTTTTGACAGAACTTGTCAACTGTTTGACTCGGATGACGTCCGAAATGTCCATGTAGCTTTTTTTTGGCTTAATGTGTTCCGTACGTAATAGGGCAAAACACTCCTTCGTTTCTCTTTTTTGATGCATCGTAGGAATTATAAATCATGACACTATTGGATCGCTGGAAGGCGTGGTCCAGAGGGAGTACTATCTGCATTTTCGTAAATTACCAAAAGGCAAACCTTGCTGTTTATATTTTTGTTTTTTAACCTTTTCAAAACGGTAATATATTTAGTTTTAAATGCTTTTGAAAATCGTTATTTCTAGTTTCGCCCATTTTGAAAGCGGTAATTTTTAGTTTTTTGACCTTTTAAAAGTGTCATTTACTAGTTTTGACTGTTTTGAAAGTGTTATTTAATAGTTTTGACCATTTTGAAAAAGTGTTATTTACTAGTTTTGACCGTTTTGAAAAAGTGTTATTCACTAGTTTTGACCATTTTGAAAAAGTGTTATTTACCAGTTTTGACCGTTTTGAAAAAGTGTTATTTACTAGTTTTGACCTTTTTTGAAAAAGTGTTATTTACTAGTTTTGACCGTTTTGAAAAAGTGTTATTTACCAGTTTTGACCGTTTTGAAAAAGTACATTTATAAAATTAAACACTTTTGAAAAGCATTCTTTCCATGGTTCCCCAGTTCCGAATAGGTTAAAATTTGAAACACTTGATACTTTAAATACTGGAAGTGTCCATACTAAATAATAATGTACCTACTTGTACTAACTTCCTCCTTTTTTAAAATTGAATGAAGTTTCTTAGTCCTTCAGGGGCTTCGAATATGGCAACCCGGCACCTTACTTAGTTCCTGTCCTGTTGTGTAAATATTTCTTTTTGGTGCTAGACAATACTAGGCATTGCCATACTAACATTCAAGAAAAATAAATGTGTAAAGTCAGCTCCAATGCCTTTGACACTATTGCTAAGTCGATTAACATTAACCTAGCCCCACATTACCCATGCTATAATGCCAAGACCTGCCAAGACTCAAGTCAAAAGTCAACCCACAAAAGTACAGTGGCAGCCAAAGCCAACATTATTGTATTAGCTCATATCGTGTCAAAATTACATCAGTCTCATTTCTTGGATACAGAAGTGTACACGAAGTATATAAGTAGGGACATGCATTTTATATGTAAGTTTAACTATGCAACTGCTTAATGCTTAGTTTAGCTATTAAAATCATGTAAACCTATTATAAACCTGTGTCATCTGTTGTTAAACGATTTTGCACTGTGTATTACTCAGCCTTTGGGCTGCTGTAAAAGTGCAGCCTAATACAAATACAAATAGAAAGCCCAAACATTTACATTTGTAAACAATAATGTTAAATCTGTTTGTACATAAACTAGAAGGAAATATTATTAATAAGAGGTCATGTTTGCATTTTCAATAGACGTTATTTTAAAGATTTGCAAAAACTTTTTTGTTGACAGTTATTTTTAAATTGTCATAAGGAAGTTTTTGATTTTTTCACTCAGCACTTGTCCAAGGTCAATGAATTGGGGTATTTTAAAATAAAGGTGTTCTACATATTATTTTGAATTTAGGAGTTGAAGAATGACTGACCTGGAAGTAACTATTGCATCACTATACCATTACGACTGTCGGGTTCGACACTTCGTCGGTACTGCCAGTCGGGTGGCTCGATTTCCTCTGACAGAAGGGAAATCCAATCCACGAGAAAATGGAGCTTTGCTTTTTTGCTTGCTTGGGTCTGTGAAGAACGCTATAGCAAAGTTAGCCCTCGAGAATATGAAATACAGGCACTGCTTTGAAGAGGAGGCACCGAAGTGTCTCGGATGCCTCTCCAATATTATAATCATGAGTGGAAACCATAATCATAATCACCCCACCATAGGTACAGAGAGGTAATTATAGGTGCATTTAAGAGAACCAGATAGCGAAGATGCCAATGTAGTTTGGGTTTAACCAACTTTACTTTACGGTCCACAGAGCAGGTGTATTACATATGTACAAAACTAATAGGAATACCTCTCTACGTATATAACAATTTGATCTATAAAACTAGAAAACCAATGCTTTCCCCTTAAAAACTATTGATTTGAAAAAATAACTGAAGACTTTTGAGAGTAAGAATGCAGCTCAGTTTACTCATTCATTCATCCTTCACATTCCTATAATAATCATATATTATTATCACACACACACACTTACATTCCTAGATCACCTGCCTTAGATTCAAAAGCTACATACCTACTTAAGTAATACATACATCGGATGATCTCATCCTCTTTGATTCCTATTCAGTAGTATGTACTAGATTGTAGAAATTTTTTTTTATGGATTTTAATAAAAATGACTTTTAGAAATAATTTCATCTTTTGAAAAACAAGTACTTGTGACTTTGAGGAAACCTTAAGATTGACCTTTAAAAAATGGTAGTTTAAAATAACATTATTCTAAATAATTAATTATTAGTAGCCATTCCGATCAGATTTCCCCCCGACGTCCTATTAGTGCTTATATTGGCTCAAACTATTATCTCCTTTAAAGAACTAAAGTTTACTGGTTCAGGATTAATCACTGATCAGTTTTTAGGAGTTCATCTCTTTGGATTAAAATATATGTGGGATACGCAGTCTACACTGTTAGTCGCCCACTGAAAATCAGAAGCGTATCCAGTATCCAGTTATAAGCCAAGTAGGCCGTGGATTACGCAAGAAATCCTAAAACTTGCATTTTTATATAAAATTAGTAAAATGACTGTTCAATTTCTAAAAGCCTGAGAGCCGCGATTTCTTCTTTTAAAGTTTTGTTTTCGAAAATATGTCCATGTTAAATAAAAGTCTCAGGAAGTCAGTGCACTGCCTGCACTAATTGAAATATGTCCCTAAATACGATTACATAACTGTATTAATTTTTTAGCATGGAGTATTTTGAATAGATGGAAAGGGAGATGTTCGAAACGGCACGTTTATTAGTTAGTCGGTCGGCTCTGTATTGCATTTATACTACCATTGACTCTACAAGGTAGGTGGATAGGTACTTAGATTGGAGTATTGGAGTGCAATTGCAATGGGTTCGGCTTTGCCTTTGCGGCAGTCGCTTCAAGCTTTTGACTGCTCTCACTATATAGGCATAGTAGTAGATAGAGCTTTGTACAGTGTCTGAAGTTGTAAACCGCGTGTGTAAAATCCACCAGAACGAGAACCCAAAGAATTTGTCGACGGAGCCTACGCCAAGGTATATATTTCACTCGGTTACACTTCCCTCAACTCATTCATTCACTTGCGTGCCGTTGTCGAGTAAAGTTGATCATCATCTCTCATCTCAGCCGCTAAAAACGTAAACGTTTTTCTTTCAATCCCTCCACTACTAAAACTGCTTGTACAGAAGAGAAGCAGACAGAAGTAAACTTGCACTTGAACCTACAGGGAAACGTATATTAATTCTCCTACCATTTTTTTTTGAGTCGCTTTTTCCTCCACTATTGACTCTACTTATCCACCTGAGTGCAGCCGTCGAGCCAAATCAGGAATTTAATATATAATTTGCTCTGTTTTGTATTCAATGATCATTGTGATCCTAACTGTGAACAGTACAACAGCTACGAATCATACTTATTAAAACTAAGTATTGTAGTTCGTCGTCCATCACACCATTGGCCATTGGGAGTCAGTCAGTGCCATTGTCATTGCCAAGAAGAGAAAAGAAGTTAAAGAAGTCAGTCAGTCAGTCAATCGTTGAGAGTTTGCCGGTCATCCGGTTCATCCAGAATCAGAGAGTCAAGAGAAGCAAAACTGAACCTGAATTCAAGTCATTGCATTGTTGAAGGCTGAAGCTGCACCGTTTAATTGTGAGTTTTTAAACTTTCAGATTTACAGAGAAAATATTTCCCCAATCGTTTCATCGTCATTGTTTAACTTTGTGGGATTTGTTTCGATTTTGTTTGAATATTTTGTGTAGCTGTATATAGTCAGTCATTCATGTCAAATATTGAATGTAATTAAAATACAATGGTAGATAGAACGTAGAGCTGAATTATATGATTGCTTTCTTTCATTGACAGCCCACAGCTAACTAACAATAAGCGAAAGAAAGGAAAGCACGTGGACTGCTGTGTATGCACACGTCCAGGCCACCATTACCATTACCGACTTACCGTTACCACTTTGAGCAGCAGTGCACACTGTAAATCTCTAAAGCGAAGCGAATCTTACCCGGTGTGAGAGAGTCCCATACAGATTCTCCAGTTGTAAAATTCCCACTATTTTTTAAGAAGGGAAGAGCTCCTCTTTGGACTCATCATCACGCAGTCAAAAGTCTGAAGTGAGAAAGAAGAAAGAAGAAGAAAAAAAAGAAGAAAATGGACAGATACTCAGCAATCAAATCTTACCTGGCCTTCTCAGTCGTACTGGCCCTCTTCATTGTATTCACATCCCAGCAAATTGAGTCTGCAGCCGTACATAGCAAGGTACGTATTAAGAGCTAAATTATAATTAAATCCTGTTTCATATCAATTTTTTTTTTATTCTTTCATATCCAGTTTTGAAATTGAATTCCCCAGAACTAGAACTAGAAAACTCTGTAAACTACTATAATCTTGACGCATCATTATCATTATATTCGTCTATTCAAAATCATGAGGGAAAAGGCATCATTATACCTTCTAGTACACCCAACTTTATTCAGGTGGTAGATTTTATTTCCTTCCGTATATTTATTTCATTTTATTTTCCTTTCCAAATTTAATCTCTTTCACACACACACACACACACACCGGCACATCCCGACCTTAAATATTAATGTAGGTAGGCAGAAATGTTACATAATATGTATGTATGTACCTACCTGTATACCTAGGCTACGCATGATCATAATAAATTTTGACATTTTAAAGTAAGTATAAAATTCCAGGTTCATTGCATGTCACTTCATTCATTTTTGTATACTAGTGTTATTATTATATAATGATTGCAGTTTAAAATGCTTTAAACTTTTTAACGATGTCTGTACATGAGAGGAAAATGTAACTAGCTATCTGTACATACGTGTCATTAGTAGCTTTGCTTTGGTGTGCAAGTATTTTTATAATAGGTGTATAGGCTATAGGGTATAGTGGCAGCTTCCAGCTGTTCCTCGTGCACATTTTCTGCATCTAAAAGTTCTCTGTAATTATTTATTTTACTATTCCGCAGCGTTAACAAGCAGTTAATGGCATGATTAAGCTTATAAAATTGAGCGGTACGTTTTTAGTGCCGGCCGTCCACTATGCTCGCATATATGCACGTAATGATGGGAGGCCAGAACCAGAAGTGCATTTACAAGTTTAGTAGTAGTGCATCGCTCTCGTTCCTAAGTTTTTTCCACCAGTTTTTTCTCTTTTTTTTTCTCTGTAAGTGATGGCGAAGGGAAAGAAAAGAAGCGAATGAATTACTGTCCTCGTAATGCAAATATACATACATATAGCTAGCTTCCCCATACACACTACACACCTTAGATTTAGCCTATAATTATAATCACTAATCTTACTCGTAGGTATAGTATAGATAGGTATACATACTGAATTAATTCGCTATTGACTTATTGATAATTTATAGTGTCAGCTATTCATCCACATAACTCTCATAATAACAATAATTCTGCATCTTAATTAGGTAAGTACTATACTAAGTGTAGCATTGCTATATAGATCCATAATCCATATACATACATACTTGAACGTATACTACAGTCATTCCATGACCAGGGCTTGGAGATTTCTTTTCATTGTTTCTTTTTTTTTGCTGTCTCAGCTACATATTTAGTGCTCCTTTTTTTCGCTTTCATATTTTGTATGAGAGTATGCATACTTGTTTGACTTTTGAATTCCAAAGTACTCCTCACGTGCTTAAATGAAGATGAAGGATAATAGTAGGTTTCTCAAGGATAAGCACGCATTCAGTCGAATGTAGAAAAACCCAAAGGGATGTACATACAGCATGAAAAAATGAAAGAACTTGGGTTACTTGGGTAAGTGTCTCAGCGTACCAAATATTTGCACTTTTTGCAGTCTGATGCAATCCCGTTGCATTTTTGCATGTGTTCGTCCCCTCTCCGCTGTCATAGATGATGTATCGCTATTGTCTTGACTTGGCGTTGTTAGGAGATGAGATATTGCACTCTGCAGATGTAATGGTATCATCATAATCACAGTAGCACACTACTTATGCTTTTATATTAGTATTTAATATGTACATACATACATAGCTGCAGCACTGCTCGTGCCATCGAGCTTCGTAGCATTCATTCTAGCGACGTGTGTAATGCCGGAAGTGAGGAAATATGAATGTGGACGAGCCTAGCAATCCTTTTTACCATTCATTTGGTATTGTTTTTGGGATTCTATTAAAATCAATAATCCTATTATTACACAGAACAGACGATAAAAAAGGCACTTGCACATATGTACATCAGTATTATGTGTGTATGTACTTACCCAGAATTCAATTATGTATATTATTTACCTGTCCACAGTAGTCGCTTTAAATTCGGATTCCATAGAATGAAATCAACTTTTGAGATTCAATGATTAGTTGAAATTCCACTGAATTCCTGAATACAGATTACATTTGCAGGTACCTTACGTGTATGTATCTACATATGACAGCTCATACGTCCTGCAATGTGTGCCCCTCGCCGTTATTTGGTTTGATTATGGGAAGCGTCATAATCTTGCAGTCATATTAATTCATTACTGTAGATTAGCATGTTAATATTTTAGAAATCATTGCCAATATGTAGCCAATTTTTTAAAATTGAAGTGGACTGGTAATCCCGTTTTTTTTTCTGCTGTTGTGTAGACACTGTAGACAGATTGCGTCTGTCACTCATTTTTCATTCCCATCAAGTGTACATATGCACACAGCTGGGGAAAACTCCGAATGTTACGTACATTAGGTAATATGTAGGTAGGTACTTACGTTTTACGTAATTGGAATCCCATGTTCATTTGTATTTGTGCTTCCCCTTGATTCTCTGTAAGAATATGTACGTTTGTACAGCTCTACCGTCTACCCTGTACATGATGCCAATTGAGAGACCTTTGAGAAAAGTTGAATTGATTTGAATTGATACGGGGGAATCGGTGGCAAGTGGTAAAACGTTTTCGTCCGTAGTTCATCGTTCTCTTGGCTCTTGCTCTTTGAATGGTTATGAGCATGCATACTACATATGCTCGTGGGGTATCCATGAATCTTTTATTGGAGGTACCTAAGCTATTTAAGCTAATAAAGCTCGTACAGAGCCAGTCAGCCAAAGAAAGTGGCGTGGTTTGCAATAGAATGAATGGAATTGAATGACGAGCAGGTGACCGAGGCGATGTAACGTGGCTGACGTTATCGGCTTCCAATTCTACTCATTCGGATGACTCACCTGGGAAGCAGCTAACGCGGGCTTCCCTCTTTTATGCATAGCATTGCACTGTATACTGATATACCACGTAACAGCCTTATTTTTTTTATTTTTGTTGTGGTATACACTATACACATTTATGTACGGTCAAAATTCCTTGTTCCTTGTGCATACCTACCTTCGGGAATACTTGTGTCACGGGATTCTCTCTTTCCTTCTGGGATGATTCTATTACATCACATTTTATTGGGTTCTCGTGTTCATGGCTGGATCTGGAACCGGAATTGCTACCTATCTACATTTATTAGAGTAGAAGCAGACGTACAATGTGAGCTGCAGCCGGTCCGGGTTGCTGCCTCCATGTAATAGTACAAGGAAACATAGATAATTTGGGTAATCACAGATACCTGCACCTTCCCTACTATTCAGTTTGTACACAAGTACCAGACTGATACTAACTTTTAGGCTGCCGTCGCACTCCATTCAGAGATTCACTAGTCAGAGCCTCATCCAAACGTTTTCATCTCTATATGGTGGACCACTAGATGATCATGTGAGAGAAATCCTGCAAGTCATCCCCCTGTTTGAAGCTGTCGCACTTTGTGTTATCGACTGGCAGCTTATGACGCATGGACAAGTTATGTGATTGAGTATGGGGATTTAATTAATTATGATTAAATATTTGGGCATGTATCATGTGACTGTCTAAGCCCCCAATATCAACTTGGACGTCAATTTGATAAAAATAAATAAACAGAGCGATAGGTACTGTAGCCATAGAAGCTTTACAAATTCCACGTGGATGAGAATTCTGAATCTGAATTGTGAGACGAAATTACATTTTGAAGTTTGCTCAAGTGCTCCATGAAAAGGAAAACATGGAAACACTGTCACTGTCGCTGATAATAATTGAACGCAATACCTGCCGCCAAGCTATTCATTTTCAATGAAGTCCTTTCATGAAATGTGTGGTATAAAAAATAATTATTACTAATGCAATCATAATATTAGCTGAACCGTATTTAGTATTTAGGAAGTGCCTACAGGTAGAATCCCATATCCCATAATTTAGGGGAAGATGCATGTGAAACAGTTGGGCTTGAGAGCTGACTGTGCTGCTCTGTTCTGTTTCTATTGAGCAGGGAAAACATATAGCTCTTCATCTCGTCATCTCTTCAAATGATCGTCTTCTCTGATGTATGGGAACCACGCAAAAATGTGACCCATGACCCATTATCAAATTATTACGTTTTAAATCAACGCTCAGCCAACACTTGCATTACTTATACATTCATAAATTTCAGGCTTCATCACAGACAGACACAGAGTCAGTCATTGAGAGGGAGTCGGATACTCACTCGTGTAAGTTCAGACTGGCAAGTATTTATGTACATAATTTCACTCGACTTTATCTCGATATTTAATATTAATTATAATTGGAGTCAGCTCCTTATATAAAGTTGATGCTGCATACATGAGTAATTAACTTTTTTATGGCATCCATGAATTGAAGCTCACATGAGTAAGATTAAGCCAAGCCAAGCCAGGTCAGAGCAATCAAAATACAAATATTTACAATTTATTATGACAAGGAGTATTATTATGCACAAGGGAGTCAATTTATGAGGGAAATAGTAAACACATCAGGTGTTCGTAAATAACATCAACATTTTAAAATGGTGATGTTATTCTAGCTCCCTGTCTCTGTCATTTGTATGTATTCAACTATCTCGGCCTGCATTCATAATCACAATAATAATACATGGTAATACCCTGTAAATAATTCCAAAGCCAGAAACCAATCCAAGGTTTATTAAAACCTGGCAATAAATTCAATATTTGACTCCGACTTGAAATGTGTCACTAAAACATACCAGTATTGTCAATATTTTTCAGTATTACAATAATTTCAAGCTTTTTTGCTATTTTTGGCTGTAAAGTTATATAATTAATTATGGTATTATTTTTTTTAAATACGAAATACGAATTTCGGCGGTCCCTTTTTCTTCCTAATGGGATTCCACATTGTCCATTGTTCATTGTTTGCATCGGAATATTGGGGACTCAAAGGATTTATCAGACTCAAAGTATTTAACGTTGCTTTATATAATAATAATATAATAATAATTCTTTCGTACTCCCTGCTCCCCACGGATAAGATAAGAGGCAATAAATTCTATCTCTCTGAAATTTTTACTACTACAAAACTACAGCTATAGTAATCACAATCACATTTTGCTCGTGAACTATGTATGATATAATCATACTGTGTCCCAGCTATGCCATTGGTTCTTGGACAGATGTGACTGTTCAGTGATAAATAAATAATAAAAAACAAAATACTATGTACATGCTGTTTATTTGCAGAGATGTAAATTGCATATGATGATATTGTACGTGATGGTCGTGACAGATTGAGGGTTGACGGTGACCACTACAACTACTACGAGATTTGTCTTTTATGTATTTAGCATTTGTGTGCGTCGTAATAGATCAGAGCACTAAGTATATATATATATATATAATTATATATGTAAGTGAATGTATAAGATGATTACTAATTAGTTAGATCTCTATACAGATGCTATATGAGATGACGAGGGATAATGTATAATTTTACAAAGACTGCGTCGCAGTGCTTGTAAGCCAATCCCAAACTCATAGTTTGTGTCCCATTCATTTTTTCCTCATCTTCCCTTCATTCATTCATTGATTCAGTGGATTCATTCATCAGTTGAAAGGATTTTGCAATTTGTAGACTGTGTGTGTGTGTGTGTGTGTGTGTGGGGGGGGCAGATACAAAAAGATAATGTAAATATATGTGAGGATGAGGGGAACAGATGAGAGCGGGGCTGGGAAGTTGTTCGCCCTTTTTTTTTCTACTACAGAATTTTACTCACTTTACTATCTGAGGACTGAACGGCAGAACGTGTTGCTCATGGTCTGGGTTCTTTTAACTTTTGAGGTTGCTCAGTGGGATCGGAATCTCGCCCTATGCTCTGCATGTATGTGATGGAATGTACCTTTAATTCTGCAATAGGCAATAGGTATACCCACTAAAATAGAATTCATTGCTGTATTACCAGTACCAGTACCAGCAAAACGTACTATCTCCAATGTCTATTCGTCTATTAAAGCTTTAATTTGACACGGAAGCACTGCTTCCTTCATGGAAAGAAGTAAATGTCCGCAAAAGCAACTTTCATCTTATTTTGCTACTCAATGAGTTCACTTGTAATATTCGTATTTATTTTTATTGGCAACATTTGTTTTGTTTCTCGTTTCTCTAATATTGCGACTGAGACTTTGAAGTGGAAAAAGTATTATTAGTAGGTAAATTAGCATAGGTATTTATGTTATTCGGTAATTTGTTTTTGCTATTGACTGGATGTAACGGTGAAATTAGTGATGCATTTTTAATTATTATTATTCCTTTGCCTTTTGCTGGCAGTATAGTGTTGACATTTACCGGGAATGACGGCATAGACGATAAGTGCACAGATGAATAAATAATAACAAATTGTGGGCTAGTGAATTAGGAAATGGAATAATTATTGCCGTACAAATAATTCAGAATCGTTAAAGGTCAGTTCCTATGTACATACTTCATCGGGGCTGCTGTTATGTATGTATTTTGCTATGGAATGAACTTTTGTCGTTTTGTCTTGAAATCTTGTTTTCTTTCAGTCAATGTTGGCACTGGTCAGTAAGTAGTGATGACGTGGGCATTGACTGGTTCTGGGTCTGGTTCTGACTGTCGCACAGGGACTTGCTTAAAGGCTACATATATAGGCATAGACTGCAGACTGCAGACATACAAAGTATCCATTAACCATTTGAATCGAGTCTACTACGTATTCATAGTTAGGTAACAAACAGTTTAATAATTCGATCGAGCATCTAATGGTTTTGTTATTCCTTTTCCTTTCCCTATACTTATGGTCAGTTATGTATTTATTACAAAATGTTCTCTTCCTGTATCCACTTCTGACTAGCCGGCATTAAAGTTGGATAACGCTTTTAAATTAGGAAGGAAGGATCGAAACGTGCCTGAATACTCAAGTGGGGGCAGTATTCCTAAATTCTAAGGGGCCGTCCATAAATAACGATTCGGTTTTTTCAAAAAAAAAAGCACCCCCCCCCCTGCCGTCACCATAATGCTTTAACATTGGAAAAAATAAATTTCGGAACCCCCCCCCCCTCCGTCACTTTGAAACGTTATTTATGGACGGCCCCTAATCGCAAATATTATTTTACTACTATGTAACGTGTAGACATGGGGAAATATTGACGTTTGTACAGACACAGACTGTAGTGTGATTAAATTATGCATTTTGTTTCGTAAAACTACCTAAAAATAGATTGTAGTTGTAACGTAACCGTCTGACGTGTACTTCTGTATTCTACAGTGCTACTTGAGTTTAGGGTTTGTCAGTCGTGAGTATAAATTGTCGAATTATGTAACAAAAGGTCATAGACAGTCATAGAATTGATAAGCACTAGAATTGCAAGTAAATATTAATATTCTTCCACTTAATTTTAAAAGCCGATTAAAAGTGAACCGAGATATTTTGTAGTAGGGACATTTGGGGAGCTGGCCATAATGTGATTTTGATGACATTATATGGGAGGGATTATAAAAAAGTTATATTTTATTTTGCAAGTCTCATTAATTATTGTCCATGGTCGCAAGTCACATATGACTTGACCCGTCCAAGACATATTTTTTTTTTGCATTCATACAGAGATCCGTTTGTCCACCCAATTTTAAACTACCATTCACATCAGCATCTCTCCAAGCCCAGAATATCCTCTTGAGCTAGACAGAATAATTGTTTGATCTGAAATATATACATTTTTTTACTGACACGCGAGGAGTGTTATGACGTGACGGTTTCGAGGGTAGCGTTTTATATTTTGAAATAAATAAATAAACAAAAACTTGATTGTTCCAAATTCAAGATTCCATTGACTTTGAGTGAATTAAGGCAAGGCAGAGATTTCAGTTTATGTGTACAAAAATCGTTCGATTCAATCTCACATCTCTGGCAGAAGTTGCAGATTACACAGACCGAAAAAGCCAAGTAAAAATGGACGTGAATACATATGTATATGTATGTATCCTTAGCTACACAATATTATCATTATCAACTTAATGTGCACAAAGCGGGACATTATAGTATTTATTTGTAGTGCACTGCAATAAATTTGATTGTACATATATACGGATGTAATTATAGTAATATTATAATGTTTGCATAAGTTTACATCACAAGTTGAGGAGATAGTGTCTGGGTTTTTTTTTCTAGTGTCGAAATTAATTCCGTCGTAGTTAAAATCCCTTGAAAAGATTCGCTTACTAATAATAATTAATTATATTAATTGATTCTAACTGACGGATGTGGATAAGACGTACAAATATAATTGTAGTAATTATTATTCCCTAGTAAAATCTGTGTATTCATTCATTCCTTTGCAAAACTGTATTTATATATATATATAGTTTGTTATACTGTACAAGTGTAGGCCTCCCACTGTGCTATCATAATTCATAATCATAAATTGCAGGAAGTTAAATTTACATACATTTGGTCACTAGCTTCTAGCTACATATGTACACTTGATCTGTAAAGAAAAGAATGCCTCCTTTGAAGGAGCAACGTGCAATTTTTTCCCTATTTTGTGCCGATTTCTTAAAAGCTGAAGATAAAGTTTTCTAGTTTTGGGGTGAATTTGTCGGTATGGTTAAGATGTTGTGCTCTGAATGTGAATTTCAAAACTAATGTCAGATGTAAAAACTATTTTTGGTTACAGAGATCAATTGTGAGGCAAAATCTGGAAGAAAGTCAATGTCGAAGTAATGCCGTGTGTGGGTGGGAAGTGTATGATGCCCACACGAGGAATCTACAGTACTATGTGTCCAGCTCGTAAGTCCCAATCACAGGCTCTTAATTAACCTATTCGTAACTGGGGAACCATGGAAAGAACGCTTTAGAAAAATGTTAAATTCGATAAATGTACTCTTTCAAAACGGTCAAAACTAGTAAATGACACTTTTTCAAAACGGTCAAAACTAGTAAATGACACTTTT
>JAQFZC010001760.1:0-27172 GCA_034695205.1 Dicyrtoma fusca | reverse complement strand
AAGGCACAAAGGACCTGACTTAACCCATTTGAAGGCTAACTACTAGTTTCATTATTTTAAAACTTTGCATTCAAGTTTCAATTTAAAACTATGAACTAATAATCTTAACCAATTTTGAAATTAAGTTTTAATTTTAAATTCTTTTCGAGCATATATCTAAGTTCTCCCATGAACGTCCGGACCATCTTGTGTACAAGATAAGATCCAGTAAAAGTATACTTGAAGAGGGACTGGACTCTACCTCCTTAAATTGTGCATGCACAATTTAATGGGGTAAATTGAGGAATTCCGAGGACGTGGAAATGATAACGTTGTAGGTCGTCGACGTAGTAGTAAGTAGTATTAAAAAAGGACAGAAAACCATGGTTTTAAGGAGTTGAGTGGAAGTAGCAGTTTTTATGTGAGTTAGTTGTACAATCATGCCACCATGGCATCCACAAGTTCCTTCTTGTTCCTCTTCTTGTTACTACACATTACTACAGGAACTTGGGCACGACGTAGCCATAACTCTTGGGAACAGAACAATGAATCGAGAAGACAAGTCAAGCTAATTAGCATAATAAAGACAAATAATTGCTCACATTTGCGACAGAAAATTATTACTGCCGGTCTGATCAGGAGAGATGCATGAATTTTACTCATGTCAAATTAGTCCTGAGCCTCTCTTTCAAATCAACATAATTAACATTTATGCCTCGACACTAAGAAATAAATACGTCATTTTATGTTCATCAAGGGGAGTTCTTTCTTCCCTACATTTTCTTATTGGCCATTCACAAATTAACATTCAAGGCGCATCTCTCTCTCCTGCACTGCTTCCAAAACTTATGATCCTAGAGGCTGTCGTCAGCTTTGTTTTCCTTCTCCGTCTATGTACATGATCTGGGGTTCTGCTCCTTTCGTTCCGTTCAATTCTGTCGGAGGGCTGGTTGTTGACTTGTCTTGGTTGGGACTGGAGTTCGTCCAGCAAGGCACCATAAACCCAAAGAGACAGATATCAAACCATCTCTGTATACTAATAGTAAGTTCATAGAGGTACGTCCCCAATCCCATAATACGCACTGACGCGGAACGAAACGTCAGATCAGTTCTCATTCAGAAACACACGTTACAGGGGATCAGTACTGCAGTTAAATCATGGAAAACTATTAATGAGAGTGGACCAACACTCTCCACCAAAGTTAACATTGTATCACTATACTAAGTACAGTACACACTCATATGATGCCATAACTATCTTTGTACACGCACACATCATCTTCCAATCTTCCTTGAAGACTGGCCCAGGAACTATTTACTAAGTTTAGCCTCATGCGTTGAATAATCAGGGGGTTAAATTTAGACCAATATAAACGTATTGACATTTCGTTGAAGCGCAAAAGCTGCCAGGCTCACACTCTCGAGTATGAGAAATATGAGAGTATTTCCCTCTTATTAACGTAACACGTGCATGAACTTCCACATCTGAATTTTAGTTCAGTTTCAGTATACAGACAACGAGAAAGAGAGAGAGATGAAAAATCTGTCCAAGCTGTTAGTTGATTTCCAGCACATAAATACGTAATGGGAAAAGTCAGGGTAAGAACGTCTTTAAATATTCATGCCTACAAGGTGATACTTTTAAAAACTCGATTTCAATTCATAAATCTCCTAAAACCTAAATCAAAATCCAAGTTTGTAGATTTATCTCTTTCTTTTCAATATCCCCTTGGGACGTGCTATGATGTCCTACGCTTTTAGCTCAAATCTAAAACGGCAGTAACTGCATTACGATATGACCTTAAAATAATTGGCTCTCAATTAGTAAAGGGGGTTGCCTAGTAACCCTGCAACATACAGGAAGTATGTATAGTTCAAATTCAAACTAACACCAGTTTGCACAAAAAAGCTCCACAATTATACTGAAATCAATGAAAAGTGTTTTCGTCACGTATTGACGAAGGAAGTGGACACACATTTTCATTTCCAGCCGAAATGTTTCTAACCGCAGTAACCAGAGCACCTAGGTTAGGTAGGTATGTAAATGTAGAATCCGTGGAGTTTGCAACGACGAATTTTCAAAATTTGCTTGCAAGTTTTCCTTCATGAGGATTTCTTTCGTGGACATCGTTTCCACTCTACCAAGCTTTCGTGCTCTAAAATGGTATGTGCGTACGAATAAGCTAAAAGGTGTTAGTATTTGAACCAATTTGGGGGAAAGGATACACTTGCATTCAAGAGCCTTGCTAAACGCTTAACGTGTCTACAGATACTACCTGCCTTGAAATATTTACCAGTTACTATACAATGATACCCTCGATATAGTATGGTAATTCAATGGCTAGAACATATATAGGGAGGTACATACCTACAAGTATATAATACATATGCACTACAAAGAATCTGCTAACACATAATAGGTATGTGATAGCGTCGTGTAGCCAGTGAAAAAAAAAATTGGCCTAGAGCCAAAGAAGGCCTACAAAATTAATTTAACATAGCCGACACTCTCATTTTTTCGATTTCGGGAACTCTCTTCCACCCAAGGAACTACCCAGCAGACTGACTAGTGAGAGTGCATAGACCCAGAGCCAGTGTCGTAATCGTAATACAAGTTTATCCGCTACAAGCAGATATTTCTTCATTACTTTCTCCTTGAAAACTTGTTAGTTTCCTTCCAATAATAATGTGAATCTATTTGGAATTGAAATAAAAATTGCTCTCCATGTTCCACGTTTTTTTCTGTGTACGGCTTGCCATCATACTTTTTACTTTTTTACTTTGCCAAAATAAAATATCTTTTAACGGACTCACTTTATATTATGACATGCTGACATCACGTCAGCATACGCTGACAAAAATTACAAACATTACTAGAAAAAAAGTGCAAATAATGGAGAAATAGGGGTTTACACAATCGGGTTGGAATAGGTATGTATACGTACATATATTACTGGTGCATTTGCACATAAAGGCAGCCAAGAGCGACTAAACAACAGTATTGTTCCAAGGTTGAGGACCAAGACAAACTTTAAAAAAAATGCTAGGGAAAAGGAGACCAAATAACATGAAGTGATGCACGGGTGAAATTCATCCCCCTGTCCTAAGGAAACCCATGTGTACATACGTCCAAGTCTCCAAGTTAGGCATCTATAATCTCATGTATGTCGATGTCATTACATACAGATAAGCTTGGAATTGAAAATACAGCTACTCAAGGATTTGTGAGTGGGAAAGTGGTGGAGATGTAGGTAAGGCACACTGTAGTGTATTGAGAGTGTAACGGCAGGTCTAGGACTCGTATCGTTGTAGCACGTATTTTCAATGTTCTCGCTGTCATCTTTCCCTATAGCTCCAGTACGCCACCGTACCCCACACCACCATACCGTATGTAAGTTACAAGGATAGAATAAAAACTTGAACTCTTCACTCTTTTGCTCGCGTCAAATTAATTTAAAACTTTCCCAGGCTAGAATCAGTGAACTCACAAGAGAAATATGCTGAAAAACAAAGTAAAACTAAAACTACTTTATTCCCCTCTCTGTCTCTCCATCTTTGTACTTACAATCAGTTCCGTTCAGTTCTGTACACTGTATCTGCCCCACATCCATCTATCCATCCATCCATACGTTCAGTTTAAATACTCATGAAATCTATGCGTTCATTTCATACTCCACAACTTCTAAACATGGAACCTTACATAGGTATGTAGATACATAGAAAATCCCTTTCTGGCCATACGCATCACAAAAAACCGACACCTTGTCTATGTATACTGCAAGTAATGTAGGTAGGCCTGTTATGAGAATGCACTTGTTTCCATCCATCCATACATCACACTTTGGTTCAGTATTGATCAGTTCGTAACAACAGTTATTGAAGGAACTCAAAGACTATATGTACAACAAACTGACTGGAATTTTATATGTAACTCTCAAGTATAAAGTTCTACAGAGAAAAGAACTAATTAGTTAGATTTTTCTGTAACTTGGGGAAAGTGGAAATTTTGAGAGGAGGTGCCGGAAGGAATACTGATAATACGTATGTATGCATAAATACTCCCAGTTGTGTCGATATTTAGGAACTGGAACTGAACGAAACAGACTCTGACCAACACTACCATCGTCAAATGAAGGAGAGGGACCGCTAATATTATGCATGCCTATCTAGATATTGATGTACCTACTTGTATGTAGTTGTGATGCGTTTATATATTTTGGGATGCGTAGCTCATCGACACGAGTGGAAAGGGAAAGCTCGAATGCAATTTACATACAAATTCTTTCTTGTGAACAAACAGTTAGGTACATTACACGCGCTTAAAAAACTATGGCACGGTGGTGGTGGTGAAAATCTAAAGCACGGCCGAAAGCATCTATTGTGCACGATTTCGATTCTCTAATGCACCTACAGATATGCCCCTATGTATGTATATAAAGTCAACATCCCTCTACCTATGCACCAAGTTCTCCCAACAATACTCAAGATAATCAATTGGGACCGTTAGTACAAGAGTAAAGTAACAAGTACGTAAATGTAGCTTTTGATTTTCATTCTCGGGAAAAAACAGGACAGAGAAAGAAAAAAAATTTAAAAGTTTACTTTTCTGATTTTCACCCAAACCTTTACAGATACTCATTCTGTATACCCATACATGTAGATGACAGGGAAAATAGGTATGTATGAGACACAATTGAGGAAAGTAGGTATGCATACAAAGGGAAGGCGTACGAGTCCCGGTACCCTATTTCATTTCAAATTATTTGTAGACTTGAAGGAAATAGTTTTGTTCTTTCTCTTTCTACTCTCTCTCTCTCTCTCTCTATCTCGTCGTCCGTACACTTGGAAGTAGAGTACGTCATTGGGAAATATACGACTGACTCATCTTGAAAAATATTAATATTGTTCCTTCCTGATGAAAGTCTCTCTTCCTCACTCTTGCTCACTTCTACACCACCACCCCACTCATATGAGAAGCCGAAAGCCCTTTTTGTTTTTATAACCCGCGTGCACACTTTCACTCTCAGTCTCTATAACATGTTACCCTCCAAGTCTGTAGTAAGTTTCAGTAGTTGTAGTAGAAGTCTTAGACCAGAGTTGTCATTATTACACCAGGGGAATTTTAATTTCAACCTTTAGTAACTCTGCATTATTTCTTCGTGTTCTCATAATAAATAATTGAATTTGTAAATTCATGTTGTTACTTTTTTTTTTAGTTTTTTTTTTCAAATTAGATTTTACTATTCTGAAAGTCTCAACTTTTAGACGACTTTCAAGTTTCAAGGTTGGATTAAATTAAGAAGACAAAGTCATATGAGACAGAGAACAAGTGCCAGAGCTCACCTTCTGCCTTGTCTGTGACTTTATTTTTGGGATGACTAACAAGTTTTGAGAGATACAAAATTAAAATGAGAAAAGTATTAAACTAGATTTAGATGAATTGTATTCCTCCACACTAGAGAACTACAAAATGTCATTACGTTGGTAAGAGCAACTATTATCTAAACAACAACGTATGTACCCACCCATGTGATGTTAGGTACTACAATAGAATGCAATGCAATGGTCTGGAATGCAATATGCAATGCTAACGAGTAGTAAAGGAAAGGGTAAAATCTAGGTTTGAAGTCGCGATTAATATCAATTTCAAATTATGAATTGGGTTGGACACAACAGCATTCAGTATTTTTTTGAGACCCAGTATATCTTTGTTGTAGATTACTTGAGCTGAGTTTATGAAAATCTGAGGAAAGAAGAAGGTTACAGCTAAGTATGTGGAAGGTATGGGAGCCCCTATACAAACTTTACATGGAAACTATGAACTCCCTGGGTCTCCCATATTATTAATTTTTGTTTTTTTTCTTTCTTTAACTTACTAGAAGCCAGAAGATACCTACCTATAGCATAGGTACCAATATAATTATAGTGGGGTATGCTTCATCTATACACACACACTGCCAAAACAAATGGCCAAACCACATCTAGAACATGGCGGATAAAATGATTGAAAGTTTCAAGTTATGAAAAGTATTTTATGAGAACATGTCTACCTATATGGAGAGTTGACTACATTGTATTACATCATAAATCCAGGGAAAAGTAATTTCACTTACGTTTTTATGTTCAGCATCTAAAGCATCCCACATGGATGCAACAATTTTTGAAACTTCTCCAAAGGAAGCATTTGGGTTTTGACCTTTTATAGCAGCTTGCGTGTCCCGAAAGAAAAGGGCATATGCAGAGACGGGCCTGGTACAAAAAGAAGTACAACAATTAATATTCATATTATGGCATATTGTGAACTCATACTTGCTACAAAAATATGGCCAATCGTAAATCTTTATCAGTAAAATGTAAATGCAGTACGTATTATGACTTCATTTTGAATATTTCATTGTAAACAATTTAATACTTCCATTGGAATTAGCTAATTTGTAAATATTATAGTAAAAGATGAAGCATTATACTATAGGAAGTAGAGCGGGATAAAATTGGTGCGTGGGCATTTCAACACAATTACAACTGACTTGATTGTTGTCAATGAAAAACTGTTAACAATAGCACACAAATCGACGATTCTGTTAGACAAGCATACATAATTTACGTAAAAATGCCTAAATTTCGAACCCATTATTTTGGGTATCTTCATCTGGTAGTAATTCTCCTCTTTTTGTAGAAAAAATACCATAAAACAGCATTATGCATATATTAGGTACGAAAGGAAATTAAATCATAATCATTACCACCTTCAAACTGTTGCCAGATCATACTTTTGCACTTTCCTCCCATTACAGAAAGATTTAATTCAAGGTTGCAGATTGAATAACGGAACCTCGGGAGGTAGTCATATGTACGTACCATTTACCATTTCCATTAGGACTGCCAGTGAATAACAATATCAATAGCAGATGAGAAAAACTGCAAACAGTCAAACACCACACCCGTCGTCACCACACCGTCCCGTTGAAAAGTGAGTGAGAAAAAACTCTTCCTCTCAGAAGTGATGGAAAAGAGTGTTATGAATAAAATAGAAAATGGCAAGACGATCAGATGATGTCAATGTCAAATCAGAGTTGATCAAGTCAATCCGAACTGATAAAGGAATAGAATTGGACGTGAAAGGATATGATGATTTCTTTTCCTTCCTGTCTACAAAGCATCAGAGCATGTAGACAAACGTATCTGTTCAGATGCAGACAGACAGACCCTCAACTATTAGACTATTAGATATGTGTGTCAAAACCTATAGGGACAATATAGAGCCCGTCCCTATATCTACAAGTATACATACAGACGCACTACCCGAGCAACCCAAACCAACCCATCCTCTCGTCCCACTCAAACAGACAGCAACTGTAATGTCTACATCGAAAGCTTCATAGGTTTACACTTAGGTACATGACTAACTATATCCAATTGTATGATTTTTTTTCTCTCTCCCTTCAACTTCTTCGTGTGAAAAACGAATAAAATATCAAAAAGGAGAAAACAAAAATGTCCCCAAGAATCAATTTGAGATAAAAGCACTTTCAATTTTCTTCCCTCTTTTTTCTTCAAACTCTTCTCTCTCTCACTCTCTCTCTCTCTCACTCACTCCCACTATAATAATACATAGCATGGATATAACTATATAATGATGCTATACACACCTACAGAGTACTATTCCACTTTTTTTCTGGGCTTTTCCTCCTCTGCTTCTTTCTCCTATCTATTCTCTCTGTTAGTTGCTCAGTGTTCCCCTATTTCTTTCCTACTCCTTTCCTTTTTTCGTCTTTCGTTTTTCGTCCTCACATCGCTTTCTGTTTCTGTGTTCTTCATCTGACAAAATATATTTCTTCTCTTTCTGAATTCCCATTCTTTTTTACTTACTTTCTCTAACATTCAACATCCAACTTGAGTGCCTACCTATGTACATACACATGGTACACTACAAGCTGTTTAATATACACGTCCTATATAAGTTGGGCTATGGTGGTATGTTACATACCCCTCTGCCATTACCTATCAGACCACACACAGCAAACGAAGGGCAAAATATCTCCGTGTATAACTGACTATAGCACGCATCCAAGCGGTGGTGGTGCATCACCCAAGCTGATGATAACATGAATATAGGTACACGTATATATTGTGTATCGCTTTACCACTTACGTATGACCACAGTTTGAGCGGAAAGGCTATACACTGGCACTACAAGTAGAGCTGGAACTATAGGAGGGAACTGAGGTATACTCTGTCCAAAATCTACAGAGAAAGTCAGACGACGTAATACACGTAAACATTTTACCGTTTACTCTTACATTTTACCTCACGATAAGATGAAGTAAACCCAACTGACTTGACTTGTCTTGACGGTGAACCCACCAACCCCCGACCACACACAAATACACACTTGGATTACCCAAGTAGGGAAAATACTTTATTCTATTTTTCATCCTGAGCAAATAAAATATCATCATATATGTAGGACCATCCCACATATCCATCCACCATCCAAGGAAGACATTCAGTCAGTTAGTCAGGTTTTTGACTCTCCTACGTGATATGTGAAACACACGGAATTGAAACACCAAACTCACTACAGCTCCTCACCTAAGCATCTCCATTGAGCATCTCAATGTATGCATCTACTGTCTACATACTTGACACATCATATGAAATAAAAGAAAAAGAAATGGATGACGAAGGAGAGGGAGAAGGAGAAGAAAAAAAAACGTTGCTAAAAATCAAGTCGAAAAACTCACATCATATCATACTTAGTTTCACACAAGTCACAAAACCATTTTAGTTCTATAAAACTGTCTCCTACTTTTCATACTTTCTACTTCTTGTATGTTATTTTCTTAAAAAAAGAACCTAGAACCCAGCCAAGGCACTGAACCTACATAACTCCCGAAAGTAGGAACAAGAGAGGGAATAAAAGCTCTTGTGCTCACTTATACGTACTTACTGTCATCAGTCTCTCATCGTTTTATTTTTTTTCTTCCTTTTCCACTTTCTACTACTCTGGGTGTACCCTTCACAAAGTACATTGGTTATTTCAACAACTTGCTAACAGCCAAGCAAACAAATACATACAAAAGTCAATTCCAATTTGTGTTTTCAGTTTAATCTAACTTTGTCAACAGTTCAGCTATCTTTACATTCTTATGTCAAATTTGTCCCTCCTAAACAATGTTACAAGGAAGAGACAAGTTTAAATTGAATTATTCCATGGGATTCAAAGTGGGCGAAGTATGCGAATAAAAATATAACATAAAAAGGAAAATCTTCAAATATAGAGCACCTTGAGCAGGAAAATAATATTGTCGATACATAATTTGAAAGCATGGAAATTTAGAAAGCAACTGGAAACCTTAGGTTCATAGTAGGCCACCAGAAAAGAGTAGAGGACCACTAATTTGAAGGCCAACATAAATGTCGGAAAACTAAAAAACCAGAAATGCTTTTTTTATTCCAAAATATTTACAAGGCTAATCCTAAATGGACTCCCCACCACCCCAACAGTCCCACCCATAATGTGCCATAGGTGGTAATTTAAATGTAAAGGTAGACCGTAAAGATAAACAAATTCAAATAACCATGCATAGGTAGTTACATATATTCACGGAGAAAGATTCAAGATGGAATGAGAGTTGTTATATAATTTTGTCTTGCCATTCCATCGACATTTTTATAGCTGGAAGAAGAAAAAAAGTCAGAACCAAATTCCCCTTACTTATCACATGTAATCATGTGGAAGGAAACAAAGAGTTTATTCATGGAAAATTACTCGCAGTGGGAAATCCTAATGCATGTATATGTAGTTGTTGAAGAATGTGAGTGATGGGAGCTTAAATTAGAGGAAAAAGGAAGACGAGAGTAACTGAGGAAGTGGAAAAGGAAGCAACATAAAAAGGATGCCTGCATGGAGACGCACAAACTTGACTAAGTTCCTCTGTTCTTTTCAGTTCAGATCTGTTCCATACAACTTGAACTTCCCTGCCACCCATACAACAGTCACAACAGAAGAGCCAAGCACCCACTCTCGTATGTACAGCCACCCAAACTGACTCCAACACTCACTCGGATGCTGATGGGATGCTCGTTGTTGCGTCCTGGTGTTGATCCTCATCCTCCATGAAGCCTTCTAAACCCAACAGATTCTGCCTCCACTTTTACCACGAGGACCCACTGTACCCACTGCCCTACCACACGGTCCTCCAATACCACCATAGCCCCAACTACCCACTACCTATACCCACCACCCAATCCCACATGAAAGTGCCTAGTTACCAGTTACCCCTGTTCTATCCACACACATATGGATCCACCTTAGAGAGCCGCATTTCATCTGTACAGCTTATTCCTGGATACAGTATATAGTCATATCCTTCACATTCCTTCTGCCACTGCACTGCACTGTAGTGTAGAGACACAGATACAAAGCCAGCAAATGAACTGACTACTGGATGCTGATGTTGATGCTCCTGGCGGGCCAACCATTTTGACTTTCCTTCTCCCAACGTGTAACATATATAGCATAGGTATGTATACCTACCTAATAGAGCAGCCAGGCTAACACCACACCACACCAGACCACAAGCCCAGCGAGAGAGCACGAGCGGAATCAACCACTATCATAGTTTACTGTAATACTCTGCCATTTGTCCTTGTTCGTTTAAAGTCTACCACTGACTACTACTACTACCTCTGGACAAACACTAAAAGTGTTTTATTACATCTTAAGTACGGAAACAAACTTAAAGGCTTATGTCATACGCACTGATATCCACTTAACACATGAGAATAAATTATACCTAAATAGTTGTACATCCTGGACCAGCAAAAAGCCCTTCTAAACTAGGTATGTAGGTATCATTATATGTATGTATTCTATCCCTGGTCACATTAAATTATTCCCTACCCTGCACAAACCTACACATGTAGGTACTTCCTCCATACAGCCCCAAGTCCCAACCAAAACGACTTAAAAAACTAAAATCAATTAACTTTATTCCGTCCCTATCTTAAATTATTTTTTAAAAAAGTTCTTCAAGTTTTTAAGTCTTAAGTCTTCAAGTTTTTAACCTTTAACAATTTTTTGTAGTTTAGGTAAGTGCTTCACAGAAGGAGAGCATAAACAGAAATGTCAAATGAATGTTAAGAATACTTAAATAAAAAAAATATGTGTGCGCACTGATATCGTACGTGAGCATTTTCACATTTTTTCCCACTACTTGTTGTATTCATGGAAGTCCAACTTTATTTCGTAATAGCATCAACAACAGTTGAATTTCCAATCTGTAGTTTCCTCGGCTCCGTAGAAGTTGTATGTAGGTATATACCTATACGTAGGTTGGTACCTACCTAGGTACATACATGGAGACTCCTTTACAACGACTGAACTCCACGTTTAACTCAAACGTTCCGGTTCCAAGTGAGAGAAAGGGAAGAGAGAGAGAGAGAGAGAGAGAGAGTGAGAGAGAAAAAAAATGTGGAAGAGAAACGGTAGAGAAAAGTGGAAACAGATTTTCAATTGAAGTCACACACACTCGAGCACTATTTTCTCAAAGGCAAATACATAAGCGTCAAGTTTACGTAAACATATACATAAATAAAAGCAAACTTCGATCGAGAACCTGAAAATAGCTTCTAGTGGAGGTAAACTGTAGCACCGGCCCTGGACTATACAGTCATAGACATGCACACGGTAAAAGATGCCATAAGGAATGTACAGTGCAGTACTGCACAGAGGTACGTACATATAACGCTCTTCTTATTACTTAGGAACGGGTAGAAAGTCGGTAGAATAGAATGCTTTAGCCGCCGTGCATATGCATAGAGAGAGAACGAGAATTGGAATCTCTACATTTCTACTCATTGGAGCTTGTGCCCTGTGTCTATGCGTCCTTATTGCTTCTACAGATGATACAGTCAAATCTAATGTAATGTAATGCCAATGCCATTGGACTGCAATAGGATGCAATGCAATGCAATAGTACTGATTGTGAGGTCCTGAATTGCTGACGCTGTTCGTGGAATCTATATCCCATTCATACAGGCAATAAGCACACACGCTCCTAAAATACAAATACACGAGAAGAGAAGGATAATACAGCCCTCCCAAAACTCGAATAGTTCAGCTCACATGGACTCACATAGTGCACAACACAATTCTAGATAGGACAAGAGGGAAAAATTCTTGTTTTCTTTGATAAATGTTTCAAACAATAATATGTGACATATTGCTTATTAAATTATTTCTGTTTCCGATTTTTATGCTCCCCTTCTCCTTCTACATTTTTTTTTCTCTTCTCCTTTTGCTCTTTTTATCCGCTCCGATCGATATGACATAAGCACTGTTACTATTACGAGTCTTACTATCAACGTTTACTGTTTACAGCCACCACCACCGTTCCCTTGTACAGAGCCACTCATAGCCATGGCCACAGTCATCTCCTACTTGAAAACTTGCACTCTTTCTCCACGTCTGTCTCTCTCCCTTTGGTTTTATTTCCATGCGTAAAGCTCAACTTCATCGTTTTTTTTACCCTCACTCATTTCTTATGATGCCCTTTTCTCCCTTTCACTTTCTCTCTATAAAACCATATAAATATCTATACGTCTCACAGTAAGTGAAAAAAAAGAAGAAAATATGCATTGTCATAATTGTAATTTTCTTTATGAGATCCTTGCGTACTTTTATAGCTCATAATATGCATACCGACTCAACATACAAGCACTGAGCACTATCCTGCACGAGATATACGGATAAGGGTAGAATGGAACTAATGACATGCAATAATAGCGGAAAAATGAGAGCTAGAAGCACATTGGATACATTTTTCATGGTAAAAATAATTAATAGTGTAATACTGAACTTTGAGCTTCTAAAACTAAAAACAAAACTTTGTGATACACGGTTTGAAGGCATAAAATAGATTGACGTCAAAATCAAAATGCCCGGATGCATAGATACCATAGAATGACAGAACTATCAGCTGCTGCACATATTACCGTTCTGGGAAATGGAAGCAGTAGTGGTAACCTCATGAAAAGCATGCCGGTAGACCAAAAACATAACACTCAACAATGTTACCCCACTTTTCTCTTTGTCTTCCAAAGCTCAGCATTTACACTTGACGCTTCTTTAGTGCACTCTACCCACCACTTCATGTGATCCACAAAGCCTGCTCCTACACTGTATTTTATTGCCAAGGTGGTCTTCGATTCAAGATTTCAAGTACATACACTCACCCACCAAGTTGGTACTATAGCTGTAAATAGTTTTTCCATGGAACAATGGAACAAGTGAAAGTTCCTGTACAATTTTAACATGCTAGAACTACTTGCATTCCTATAAATAGTCCCTGCAAATAGATCCTAATGCATATTTCCAAGGCAAAAGAGCCTAAAGCTAAACAAGCCTGTTCAAAACATGCCGACGTATGCACTTGTACACAGCAGTTCTCGTCCTTGTGAATGACAGTGCATTTATATTGCACCCCGTGGAAAGGTTAAGGCGATAATTTCACTAATGCCCGGTCCATCATAGAATATGTGTAAATGAAGCTAAACATTTCTGTCTGCATTTTCTGGGCCTGGAAATCATAAATCGTGCCGACATTTTTTCTGCCTCGCGTTCCGCACAAAATTTAAAAAAAATCTAGAAACTTAGGATTAGAGTTGCCTACGTCTGTCTGTGTCATGTAGGACACATGTTCATTGGAGAAGATTACGGTCGTTATTCTGTCTGCACACACCTTAAGCACTACAAGACTCACGACAAACTTTTTAACTTTTGGTATTTACGTATTTATCCAGCAATTTACAGCCATTATCTTGGACATACGGGCAGGTGTATGCCCTCATGGAGATTTAATAACTGCCATGTATGTGACTCGGATGGGAAGCATCGTCATCATAAACCTTGCATCTACATAAAATTATTAACCCGGAATTATCCGTAGAGGCTCTATTAAAATTATTATTTTGTTTCTTTCCAAAGAAAATAATTTTGTCAGTAAAGTGATTATATTCCGCAGTTAGTATTTTAGTATTTTCCAAGCAGAGTTTACGCCGATTCATTTACGTTTAAATTTTTAAGTGTGCCGTCGAGAGTCACTATATCTCTCTCGCACATAACCTTTACTCTACACTTAATACCCAAGTTGTAAACATCACAGTCGGCTTATTATGACATGGCTGTAATTAAAATGGGTATGCTAATTCCCCATATGCATAATAGTATAATCATATGCCTACTATTCTATGAATTGAACTATAGTTTACATAAGAGCGCCGACGCCAACGGGCATAATAAATGAGATATGATCTACCTACCTTTATAATGATTTTGATTTACCTATGTTACATAGGCTATGCATATACAGAATGTGATGAATAATAATATAATACACGAAATTGACGGTTACGATTACATTACGGTGATGGCTTCACTTTTATCTCAAATGATAATTCCTTACTACAACCCAACTCCTATTAGCAGCCCATGGAAAGGGAAGAAATTAAGTAATAACGAACAACATTTAAACTTTTTCCTTCGAAATAACCCGAATGGTCAAAAAAATAACTGAAAAAAAGTGGCAAACGTTGAGCAGACAATTGAAGACGAGAGAGAGGATTGACCATGCAGGCCAGGGACAGAAAGTCGAATTAAAATTTGTGAATACGGACAATTATTTGTCGTAGGTATGCAATTATTTTTACGCTGCACTTACTGCATTTACATGCATGCTCATAGGAAGGTAGGTACATACATAGGCAATCTGAATAGCCCTGTTCACGTATGTTCAGGTTTGTAGGGAAACTTTTTATACAACGAAAAAAAAAACAGATGATAATAATACTAGCGTCAATTCCATGTCTAAACCACATGCTGTAATCAAGCGTAAATATTATCATTAGGAAACCACAGCATGACATTATATGTTGTATGGCAAAGGTCACGCAATCATTAAAGCTAATATGAAATCATACAATACCACGAATGCAATATGCCTACACCTACTCCTTTGCCTACCTGGATGGTCAGCAGAGCCCGTGGTAGCAACTACATACATTTATATGTATTACCGATTCATACATGTATTAGTACGACGGTTGACGGACGAAACAAACACGTCGATTTTTGAGCAGGACTGAAACGTTCACACAAGATTCTAAATGCTTTTCATTATTACCTATTTGCATCGTCCTACCTAAGAAATATGTAGGTGTTCAGGATTTTGTGCCGGTCACATAACACGTATGCATGAAGTCGTAATACTTGTCTAGTCAATATTATATGACCCTCAGTATGTATCTACATTCACAGAAAAGTTCAAATTTTAATTCAAGAAAAGGCTATTCGTCCATTTGTCCTCCTCGTCGTCACTATCACAGAGTATTAAAGCCTACTATGATTACCTCATTGCATCGATTAATTTTAATTATATCTCATAGCTGCTATTCCCCCATATTTAATCAATTCACCCTCCGTTTTCCCCGCTTTTAATGCTCCCATAAATCGGAATCGGAATATGCCCTAGCTGTAACGAAAATGACTCTCTACTCCCTACCGTATAATATTTATTATTTATTACATAAACAGCACGAAATCGAATCAATTTTTTTTACAATTTAATTGCTTCACATTGTATGTACAATGAAATTTCACTACGTAATACATACCGATGAATGTTAAAAAAAAACAAGACAGTCCTTTGTTCAACCTGTAGACTTCCTACATCGCCACTGCACTGTTATCCCTCTGCTGTCAAACGGTAAACAAACCGCAAAACGGTCGCATAACCATCCACAATCAGTAATTCCATACAAGCCTGGCGTGGAGTAGAAATCACTATGTGAATGGGTATAGTATATAGTAAGTCTGTAAAACTAGTGAATCAATTGAGTATCCTACTATCTTTGCTTCCTATTTTTTCTCTCTTGATTCGGTAAGGTAGCTTAGAATCGGTTCACAACAAAGACTGGCCAGGAGTGTTGCAAAAGAATTCCACATAGCATACCTAGGTAGGCATATACAGAAAATAGATCCGATGAAAGTTTAGCTGATTCTGTTGAGCTCAGAAAGAGGAAGAGAAGGAGAAAAAAAAGGCGGAAAGAGAAAAGAGTTAGGTTGGACGGGTTAGGTTACACTTAAAGAGAGCTAAACTACTTTTGAGCGGAAAAAGTACCTTTCTTCAATATGCATGTGGGTGGTACATACACACCTTTTACTTATAGCAGTCCCGCGATTTGTACGACGTCGACTAGAAGCAACTTCCATTCACGGAAGACATACATGTACGTAAGAAAGAGTGCGTACAGTAAAAAAAGAAAACTCTTAGCCTTCCATTCTTCATTCTAGTGTAGAGTATAACATACCTACATACCTATACAGAACCTACGAGCAGGAAACTTGTAAGAATCTAAATCTAAACCAACTGTATTACAGATACAGACAGAGACAGACAAGTCTACGAGGACGAGAGATACTTGTTCCAGTCCAAGTCCCTGCCTACTATTTACAAAGAAGAAGAAGAAGAAGAAGACGGAACAAGTAGGACTATCTGTATCAACCTTTCAGCCCATCCAATTCCAAGAACACAGTACTCAAATAGGTAAGTGCCTCCCCACATACACTCACTCTCTCTCTCTCTCTCTACGCATAGGATACACACTATACGCGTGTTACAGTTAAGAATCTCTCTCCATACATGTATGATGCCGACTACGAGTAAGAAATACAGACAAACCGAAAAAAGGATTTAGAAACAAGTTGAGATGATGTAGTTTTACGGTCTTTTACTTTTTCTCAACTGACGGTCAATTTTCCGTTGATAGATCCGAAATGGATGGATAGAAGAGAAAAGGGGATGTTGAAGGGAGTATTTTATGCTTGTGTAGTTACACAATGTATCTTTGAGCACACATCTACTCAAGACTCCAGCTCAAGTCTGTTAACTGAGTGCATTTCATTCAATGCAATGTAAAGACTCGAAGGGATATATGTACACTTTTGATACCACTCTCTCTCTCTTCCTTGGATTGGGACCTACTTGTATTACAAAATACTTTTTAAATTGAACAAAGTCTTGACTATCTATATATAGATTTACTACTCCTGAACGGCCTCCCTCCCTCCGTTACAGTACAGTGCTAAAACAAAGGGAGACCTCTCTGCGTAAGCGTAACTGCGTATAAATTGTGAGCTGTAAAAACTCTTTCCACTAAGTATCTCTCTCCGGAAAGTAAGCTCCCCATTTATTCCGTTCAAGATGAACAGGGGAAAGATTAGAATTGTTTCAAAAGAAAGAGTAACACACATTCACCTCTTGCTATTATATTCCTACTTAATTTAGCTTCCATCAAAATCCTCATCACACGGTCATAGACTCCTGTCCGCTCCTCGCCCATCTGTCACTTTTCCACCCAGAAACAGACACGTGGACAAAATGAGGAGAAGAAAAACCTCATCACGGTCCTCAGGATCGTGAGAGAGAATAACTATTAACGTACACGAAGGGATGAAGTGGAAACATAAAACGTTTTCTGGACGATGACCATAATACTTTGTACAATAAATCGGAGGTCAACTAACGATAACTTACACCATCCACTGCACTGCACTGTTGACTGTAGCTAGTAGGTATATACTTTAATGGAGCTTAGAGTAACTACCTAGTTCAGTTTCACACCTTCTTGAAAGCTCAGTTGACATTTATTAAATAGTTTTTCCATGGAAGATTTCAATACTTTATTTCTTATTTGCATAGGAGTTCCTTCGGGCATAGCTTTACCGGAACAGTCCAAGTCGTTTTGTCCTTGTCGTAGTTAACTACAGTGCTACAATCAGATATTAGTAATAACAATAGACATTATAGTGTGATTGCCCTAAATGCTTGGTCTCCTTCAAAATATCTGTCAGCTGTAAAAATTGTGTATGAAGTCATAATACTACTTACATACAAGTTACAAGTATACAGAGTACAAACGACAGACAAACAGTGTAATTTTTGCCCAGTGCAAATTCTTGAATTCTTTGGTGAATGAATACGAAAGCGGAAAGGTTTGTGACAAGTGGGGGGAACTGATTGCAATTTCGTTTGTGACTCTGAGATTTGAGCACCCAAGAAATGACAAGTAATAAACGATTACTCAAAAAGTTACACTTACTTTTGTGGTTCATTGGGATCTCGTTTCTTCTTTTTCTTTTGAGCTTTTGGTTTCTTGACTGCTACAGGAGCCGCGGACATCGACCTTGAGTCCACTGGTTCTGGACTGGGTCTCTTCAAAACTGGTGGCAACTGCAGACACAGAAAAAAAAATCAAAATAATATAACACTTTGTCAAAATTACGCGTCACAATTTCAAGAGTTCAATTCACAACTTAGAGTAGGACTAGTTCAACTGCATTATTGTTAACTAAGTTTTGAAAAATAATTTTTGTCGTATTGTTGCATTTTTGGATTCTTTTTATTACAATGTGCTAACAATTGAACTTCGATTTTCGACGGAACAATCAAGGATTTCTGCAAGGCTACACTAAATACATAGGACGTGTTTATTCTTTATTCTTATTCTTTCTGTCATAAATATCTTGGTATTTTTACAGTGCCATGGATCCGATCCTGTCGTCATTTGTCATTTATAGGAAAGCACCTGTTTTTCCAGTCAATTTTAATCTTTTCGTTGCAAAAGAAAAATCTTTCTGTAAAAATAGCAGTGCCATTCAAAAATAACATAGCAACTGGGTGTAACAAGCTCGTTCATATCTGAACCGAACTTCCTGTATACACGGAACCCTATCAATCCTACCCAAAATGCAGCAACCTTCCTATTTTCTTGGGATTGGCAAATTTTATTCCAGTGATAATTTAATCTTTCTCCGGAAACTACGCTTACTTGATTCCACATGAAACGATTTTATGAGCTACACAAATAAACACCACAATCATATGGCTGTAATAGCTCTCTCCATTTTCTCATACTTACGGCAAGACAGATATACATATGTACACCTGTAAGAGACCCTAAATTGCTATCTCCGCCGAACCAAATTCATCGTATATTACTGTGAAGTGTATCCAACTGCTATACGTTTTTATTTGAGATACTTTGCTTGCATTGCCACTGCCCTTGCTGGTAGAGGTATACCAATATATAACAGTACAAGATTTCATAGAAAGCAATGCGTAGATGATTTTATCATTATGACTGCATTAACTTCATTAGCAATAGTATATCATTTCATAAAAAATGCAAAAGTTTTTTTTTAAATGCCCTCATAAATTTTTCCCTCACAGTTTTCCCTTTTCCACGTGTGCATAGATCTAAAAGAATTTATTTATAATCACAATCGTAAGGCTGGGGAAAAAGAATTTTCATTTACTTTACTTTTGAGCTGATGGAAGCTTTTAAGATTTTTTATATTCTCTCTCTCTCTCTCTCTGTGTGTCTGAAAAAAACTTTGCAAAGGAAGCAATGTCAGTAATAAAGACAGACAGAGACACAGAAAGGAAGAAAGGGTGGAATGAAAGAGCTACAGAGCAGAGAGAGGAGGGATAGAAGGGGGGAAAAAAGAGGAAAAAAATTACAAAACTAAAAACATAAAGAAAAACGTAAAATAAACTAATCGTAAATACATGTATGCTCATATTATATTGCCCATGGTGGGTAAGTGCAATGAAAAGCTGTCTATTTCATTCAAAACTCCTTAGTTGCTTTTGTATGCAATTCGTTTTCCTATTCGTGTATTTTAATGTTTGCAAAACTACTAGAGAACTACTCTTTCTATCGCTCTCTCAGTCTTCCTATCAAGTCAGAGCTAAGAAAGTACCTACTACTAGGTCGGCCGGCTCCACAACAATAACAAGTACACCGACAGTACCTAAACTTGCATACTTCTATGTATGTATGTACTATACTTCCCTTCCACCATACCTGAGTTTCACTATTTTCCTAAAAAGCCAATAAACTAAAGTAAAGGACCTTATAAAAGACCTCTACATATGTGTAGAGCACGTACCCAAGAAAGTAACGAGCAAAAGAAAAAATTCTCCTTTTAAATATGTAGAGAAATACACGAGTTAAAGAGCATTGTATGAATTTGTTACTATATAGTATATACAACCTAGCTGTCTACACTTTGGACGCAATGCAATGGAGGTAGGTAGGTACATTAGTAGGGCGCTTGGATATCTCAATTTTGTAGGAATTATACTTTAACGGATATATATTAGCATTATGAAATAAGTTAAAACTATTAGATTTTTTCCTTTATACGGAATTGTAAAAGGAACACTGAGACTGGTCGAGTCTACTGTCTGTATAAGGATGAGCAAATGAACTTCCATCTACTTTATCGTTAGTTTTGTAGATGTAGATACAAATCTTACATACCTATCACTGCAATAACAAATAACATTAGGTATACCTATAGACACAAAGTAGTTTGACAGTATATAGACATGTACGTAGAATTTATTCAAGCTACCAATTCCGAGCTAGTTGAACATGTTATAATACACCCGTATAAGTGAGTGTGTGAGTGACTATAGCTACTACGAACTACCTTTGCGGAGAAATCTAGATATGACAGTATTATTCAGTAGTAGCCGAGTGAAACATATGAAGTTCGTAAAAAAATACACACACACACACACACACACACACACAGAACGAACAGAGGGAATGAGAAAAGGTAGAGAGTTGTGCTTGCACTAAAAACCCCTCGCAAGTCATGATTTTTTCTCATTTTGCATTCGTAAAAACTTAGATTACAAAAACATTTGGAATAAAGTACTACTGTGTTTTTTGGTAACCAAGTTTTGTCTTCTAAAAAGCAAGTTTATGCATTCAATAGGAGCACTTGGGACAGGGATGCAAAGGAAACACTAAGAAGACAGAGAGAGAGAGAAAGAGAGCTCCTCAGTATGCATATATCTACCTACACCGTCAACACAATATAGCAGGGCCTGCACACACACACACACACACACACATAGCCACTCACTCTCATGGATGGAAGGGTACTGTAAGGGGGTAACGGTGCATACGGAAGAGAGGCGAGATAGAAAGCTTAATAGTCTTTCCCATATACAAGTATAAAATGTTCAGTTTTTGGACCTAAGTAGTGTATTTTATATGCAATGTTATTATTTTTACAAGCCATTTGCTCTTTGTATTTTCATCTCTTTTTGCCTTCATTCCAAATCTCATTTCCTTCGAAAATGGATGTGGAGGCAAGAAGAAGACGAACTGGAAGAAGAAGAACTGGAAGAAGTAGAAGAGAGAAAAAGTTTTTAAGAGAAGTTGAGAGAGAGTTGTATGTACGAGTATGTTCTCCTCTCTCTTCGTTCCTTTTCCTTCACTTTCTTGTGTTTTTTCTGTTATGCATAGCCGGTTCCTTGCCAGTTGGAGTGCAGTGCAGTGTCGGGCTGTAGTGCTATATAGCTCAGGCTCCCTCCACTATTCTGTAGCACAAGGAAGGAGCAACAGAACAGTCAGTAACCCGTTCACGATCACACACACAACTCTCAACATCTTAACGTACATAACTACAGACCAGAGAACAGTTTAATGCATCCATCCATAGAAGAAGAGAGAACAGAGAGGGGTTGGGAGGAGAGAGAGAGAGAGAGAGAGGGGGGGGGGAGAATCCAGAATTCATAATAGAAAACGATTTTGTGCATAGAAATGACTTATTTGCTTGGGGATGAAATTGAATCAAAAATTCAAAGAATTCTCTCATTTCCTCTCTTTCTCGAGAAAAAAACAAGATTCTGATGCTCCACTCAAGTTTTGATCAAAATTTGTTGCCATCGCAGACAATCCATTTTTCATCTCTTCCTGATTCTCTCTCTCTCTCTCTCTCTCTCTCTCACTTTGTATGTCTGTAGGCTCTAAAGAATGTCTTGGGCCTTCAGTGGAGGTTCGACTCTATTCTTTTTTGTATGGTATTTTGTAAACAGGCACAGACACAGGATTTGAGGGAGAAGAAGAAAGGTACATACGTAAATGAAGGCGTATGTACACTTAAGAGAGACTCATAGCCGTCAGTATCTGTGTAAGATAGTCAAGAAGACATAATGGGTAACGACGCATTACTTCTTTGAGCAAATGTATCTCTATGTGAGGAGACTGACTTGACTGCGTGTTTGCTCTGTTTGAGTGAGACAGAAGAAAGAGGAAGGAGAAACAGTGATGGTAAGAAAGAGCAAAAGCAACTATACACTTGAGTAGAGTAATAGAAGAGCACGAGGAGCTTGAAACCCACCAAAAGGAGTCTCTACAATAAATCTCCAATCTCTCTAATTTGATGGATTCATACATTTTTTCCAACACTAAGACTACTAACACCCCTAAATCACATTTCCCCCTTTTTTTTCTCCTTCTTCTCTTCTTCTCCACAGAAAATAGTCCCCTTTCTCCTCCATTGTATTGTTCTACTTATATTCTTTAAATCTTAGTGGGTCTGCTGCCAATGCTTTCCTCCAACTTGACTTTGCCTACACAGTAATACAGCTTCTTCAGCCTTCAAACTGAAAACCAAAGACACTTTACGCAAGCAAACTATTTACCATGTTTTCTAATCGTAAGCCCAACTTTAACAAATGCTGCAATTCAGACGTACATACCCGCGTATGTACATCTCTGTTTACCAACTAGCCTAGTCTAGGGTTATGGCTTGGGAGTGTACCTATGCTAACTAGTTGGTGACGGTGTTGGCCACGTCCTCAGCTCTATACCAAGGTACTTTAGTACTGGAAGCCGTTTCCCTCTCAGAGACAGACTTTATGTTGGCAATATTGTTGAAGAAATTGGAATTGGAATAGTTGAGAGTGCGTGTGTGAGTGTATGTGTGTACAGACTCAGTTGTTCAGATAGTCTCATGGAAAGTTTGAATTAGAATTAGAGCTTTCCCTTTACGCTTCCCTCAAAAACTCTAAGTCTTTTCTTCATTCTTACCCAAAATACTCGGCTCGAAATCCGGCATCCTGCGACATCATTAATCAATAGAAGATTTGCATTTCCTTTGATGAATCCTCACTAGTACACAACAAGAACAACTAGGTATGTCACTGCCTCTGTTTCCCATCCCTCCAACATAGTATGCAAGGCTCTATCTACATACCTATTTCATTGGGGGAAATCAAAAGCCTTGAGATCTCTGTGCATAAGGCTTCACTCTCAACTTGTAGAACGAGCCAAGACAATTGTTAGAAAATAGAAATATCACAAGTTAAAGGGTTGAAATGGGCCACACGGTAAAAAGGGAAATAGTCCCAGTCGGACTTGTAACCAGCCCACCTTGGTAGGTGCCTACTGCATGAATATTCTACTTACACTCTTACAGCATCCAAACCTAAAACCGTAACCATTTTCGCCTCTTCCCTTACTGTTCCACATCACTCAACTCCAGCTCTTACTTCGTAGGTACGGCTATATAGAGGTGTATCTTAGTATATCTATAGACGTAAAATCTTTAGCAGTTGAAAATAAAAAACAAGACTGACTTTCCCTCTCCCCCTTTCACTTGCCTTCCTTCATTCATCTATCTAGAAGCTGTAGCTCTCAGGCTGTAAGAAAGTTACATAAGGATATCAATGTAGTGAAAATACGTAGTAAAAGCACATGGGGAGAAAAGTGTGTGTGTGTGTAGAAGACCCGGAAGAGGAACAGGAACAGTTGGATGTTCCGATATTATTATGAAGTGGAGTGAAGTCACAAAACCGCCACACATAGCTGTACAAACATATGCACGTATACATTTGAAGATACATGAAAATCTAAAGTAAAAAAAAACACAAAACAAAAGCATGGCTTGTATGTTGAAGGAAGTGTGTCTGTAAAAAGTTTTCGAGGGTCTATCTCTACAGAACATGCACTTTCTGAGCCTTCCTCATCCTGAGACTCACACTGGGGAATTGTTACTTTGGATTTGAAATCTATACACATACAGTAGGTAGGTTCACAATAGAGCGTAGTAGTAGTAGTAGATACATATATCCTGACGTGCTGACTGCACTGCACTTGCACTTCTCTTCTCCTTTCATTCTTCTTTTTTTTTGTTTTTGTTTTCGGAGATTTGTATTTATCTTTTTCATGCATGTACCCAGGCATGCACATGTTCTCACTTCATAGAAGAGCGAGAGGCTGTGAAAAACAAAGCCGGAGAGTTGAATCAGATATAACTCAGCCCTCTCTTGACACGTATGTACGTACAGCCATGTACATCTGGAGAAATTAAAGGAGAACCCAACCAACCAATAAGAACTAGTACTAGAAGCAGTCATAGGAAGCGTAAAAGAGAAAGAATAAAGAAATTCCCATTCACGTGTGCTATTCACACATCTGTAAAAGGTGAAGGAAAAACTTCTCCCAATCCCAATGCCAATCCCAATATCAGTATTGCGGACAAGACCTCATGCTACCAAACCAAGTGTAATACAAAAACTTTACTTTATCCCAGACCAGATCAGTCCCGGCAAAAGGCTAGATCATACCATAGGCCAATATTAATATTGACTCATACATATGTATAGTGAGCTATATAGTCTATACAGGAGAGAAAGGAAGGGACTGTGATAGTGATATATTCTACTACTATAATTTATGATAAAGCCACATTGGATCACAATACTTATAAATATGCCTATTACCTATAGGAATGGGTAGAATGGGAGAATCATTTTATCTAGGTACGTTCAAACAGGTATAAGTCGTAGTAAATTTATTCTTTTTCCCATGAGAGAAAGCATTAAAATGAAATATAAAACGTGGGAGAGAGAAAGTTCCTTTTTTTCCCTTCTTCCTCCATCCGCTATAGATAGTCCATTACTATAGGCCATAGGCATACTAAGTTGTGAGTAAAAGCTTTAAGGACGTGAAGAGGCATAGACACTTGGAATTTGGAATACATATTTGCAGATAAGACAAAACTACATCCAGACAGATAAGTGTGAGCTAAGTAATAGATATTCATTCATATGAATTTCCATATGAGGAGGTATCCCGCGGATTGACGAAAACTCTATGTATAATTCCAAACTTGAAATTCAAACTGATATCTGTACCTCGTCCCTATCTGTAACTACCTACCTATTCGTAGGTACTAGCTATACCATCCAGATATACATTTACGCAGTCGAAGAATGAAGCCCTCAAAATAGCTATGGAAAATTCCGCACTAAAATATTGAGAAAAAAAAGTCAGTCTCAAAGAGAAAGATATCGACGGCATCGTTTCGATGTGCGGACCACACGTGCTTTGTTCAGTACATATAAAAGTATGCACAATGTATAGTACAGCCGACCAAGGGGTTAATGCGTGTGCGTACATTGGTATGCTGAATGTGTAGTAAGTTCTATTTAATAAGTAACGATAACGTGCAATGTACTTGTACATTTTACCTTATCAATAAGTAATACAGTGCAGTGCATCTGAACTTGGAACAATGCTCAAATGCTCAGCTTGTATTCTACAGCTAACCCCATCGCTCATACTCAAAGTGCAAGAGCATGAAGAAGTGAACCCTCACAAGATTTTTATTTCTCCTGCCGTGCTGAAGAGACACCGTCAGTCGTATACCATCTATACGAGTACTTGAACTTTGTGTGAAAAATCTTATATAGGTACATATATAATAAAACGTGGAGCATTTTTTTAAAAAATCTTTTCTTTACCAGTTTTTTCTCATACCATAGCATAGCTAAGGACTGTGCTTTAGCTTTTTAGCTGTACGCATAAATATCGAATCATCGTCAATTTCAATTTTGTCTGCTCGAAAATGGAAACAATTCAAACTGTACACAGTTGATACTGCGAGGAGATTTTTACTTGAACCCTTTCTAATGCATTCCAAAAAGTTTAACGAGCACTTATAAAGGCAATCTCACTGTATTTTTATTTACGCAGCATACAAAGGGTAAAATAACAATGGAAAAAGCTGAACAGAATGGCCCTGTATCTAATTGTACTGGGGAAAATTTAAAGGTCCCTGGTAAAAAAAAAATACCCTGGTCTTTTGTTATTTAAAAAAAAAGGACAAAAATAAGATTTCTCTTTAAATCCCTCTCAGGTCAGGTGAGACAATCTGTGGTGTGCCAAAGCCAACTCATCTCCTATACATACATCTTGAAGATGTTAGGAGGGAAGGAAGCTCCACGGAACTATGTATTCTTACGTAGACTCGAAAAAAAAAGTTTGATTGAATGAAACTGAAAGTTCGATTACGGTTGAACGATAAATGAAGAAATATGCTTTGGCTGCAACCGTTAGCAGATTGTCTCGCCCGGTCGGAATGCTGGAGCTCTGTACCTTGTTCACAGGGCGATAGCGGCTTATATTATGTATTGGCATAATGTTCGGCCTATGTATCCATAGGAACTAGTCAGTAGGGAAGGAAGGCTGACATGACATGTGCATACTGATAATTTAATGTAGGCAAATCGAAGAAGGAAAGGATATAATTAGGTAGATGGTGGCTGTCGGTGTAGTTACATAAGGAAAATGGATACGAGGAAAATGCTATAGGGAGACAGGGAAGAAAACGTAGAATGGAACAACTCTTCCTCACCGTTCAGGATTCCAATAGAATATCTGTAATGCCGCCACTACCACCACGAACTAAACCAAAGTAACCACAGTGGCTGCCTCAATTCCATTTTAATGCGAAACCTCACAAGACTTTTTCTTCATCTTCCTTTGCATGGGACGAGAGCATATAGTGCGGCTCCCCTTTCTATCTCTCGCTCTCAATCCTAACTCTTCTTCTTCTTCTTCTTCTTCTTCTTCTTCGTCTTCTCTCCTTCTCTCCTTCTCAAGACTCACAAATACAATTGGTGAGACTCGAGTAAATTCTACGTAATACAGGCTAAAGTAGGAGTAAAGTAAGTCGATCTGACCGTGAACAAAATTGAATACATTCACTACGATCTCATTTCGTTTCTTCTCATTGTAATTCTTGTTCTCTGCACTGTGCGTACATACCTCCAATCTCCAAAGCACCACAGTAAACCAGCACGAAGCCGACTCAAGCCCAGCCCAGCTAACCCACAGTGCAGAGAGATGACGGTAGGTACCTAGGTAAGGTACATACCTATCTAGATCTGCTGGTTGTAGTGTGACTAAGGTAATAATAGTTTCCTTGCCACTCTCGTGCTAGGAAGCTAGTAGATACTTTCAATTTGTATATACGCATCCT
>JAQFZC010001759.1:0-27172 GCA_034695205.1 Dicyrtoma fusca | reverse complement strand
TTGTCGATGTTTTGTAGGAAATCAATAGCTAACTCATTATATTACACACAAATTTCAGCATTCACAACACCAACCATATTCCGCTTTAAAATGAGTATGCTCAAGAAAGTCCACGTACCGTAAAAATTCGAAAGACGGTCCCCGGCCGCATAATTCAAACTAACCCCGAGTCATCTCTACCAATTCAGATCTAGAAACCAAGGTCATCTTTTGAAGCCCGGCCATCTTTCGAATGTTTACGGTAATGTACTGTGCAGGTACATAAACTTATCTAAAAGCACCAGAAACATGATGAATGCATTTTTTCACAAGTTATTCTACATTTTTGTGACAAAGTATGTGTGTAATCTGTGAGCACGTCAACCCAACAAAGCACCGTATATTTTACATTGGAATTCCAGGTTTCAAGTTGCCATTTCCGCTTTTAAGAGTGTACTTTCTTCAGTATGCCTATGCGTTATGCATCTCGAAATGTGCGGTATCTACGTACGTACCTAGGTACGTTTAATATATGCAGAGTTTAGCATATTCTATTACCTATTAGTTGTTAGTACTAAAAGCTGTCAAAGTGTCGAAACACTTTAATAATGATAATAGTAATCACTCTAGAATAAAAATGAATGGATAACTTTAGGATGAAATAGGCTGGTGTCACTTTTTTAACACCGCTATACAATGTAAAGACTACATTGCTAGTGTTAGTAAGGTAAATAGTAGGTAGTAAGGTATGTATACTAAATGTATAGTGAAATACACCAAACAAGGCCACCAATAAATCACCTATCCATACACTAGTAACATATTTGTTCAAGCAGGTATCCGGAAAACTTTGAAATAGGAATATTGAATGTAGAGAAAGGAAAACTTTCTTTTTTTATTAAAAAAGAAAGCTGTCACTGTCCTCCTACTGTCTTTACAGAATAAAGCACTGTTGTTATTATTATCGTCTATTGAGTAGATCATCATGTCCTGGTTATGTCGTTATTTATTATTACTTTTATAATTAATTTGCTGTGGCACCTGCAAATATGCATGTCATAACATAAAATGCATTCAAAGCAATGCCACAATTACTACAAAACCCAAAATTTATGATCTACCTACAAATTTCTATTCGCACAGTAAAAATGCGGAAGTAAATAAACAATAAAAAAGAACTTAAATAACATTGTTAGTCTACTTCTTACCTATATACGTAAGAATATATATATATATATAGTATGCAACTAAATCAAATGACTTGCAATAATTCTAAATCAATATCGAAATATGATTTTATTCTAAGCGTAATTGTACACCGCGGATACGAAAATAATATGTTTCACGGCTGCTTCATCATTCAATTCAAGTCGGAATTTATCCAAAACTTTTTTAACACATTTGTCCGGCTCGAGGGCAATGTCCGGTACACTAGCTCCAACCATTAGCGAGAATAAGTTCAAGATCAAATTTGCATGTCTAAAGTAGAATAAATAAGAAAATGCAATAAATAACCAGAACCTTGGCATTAAATTTCATGGTACATTTCCCTTGCGGACCCCATGTCTTTCCTTCACTGTACTTTTATTACCTTCTCAGATGTAGGAAAGCAGAATAACGCGGTTTACGGAATTCTTGATAGTACTCGGCGTTGATCTCCATCCTCTCGCATCCACGATTTCTTTGCTGACTAGTGAGCTACATTGGTGGGGGCATTAGTTTCGGATCTGGTCCCAATATTTAACCGAAGTTAGTGTGAAATAATTTCCCGTCTAGAGTCAGGAGCAGATTATCTAAATGTCGGTCTCCAATCCCTAGTTACAACACAGTATCCAACTGCAGGGGAAAGGATATTATTCAATAATTTGATCTTGTACTAATAATATGTATAATACCGGCGCGGTGATGTGAGACTTGTAAGCACCGAACAAATCACAATGAAATATAGCTTACAAAGTGAAAAATAACAAATTTGGCGTACCACAGCTTTTCACATAAAGTGTCCATAACAGCCGATGAAATATTGTACACGTCCGTTTCTGAATGGTGATACTTGCGGAAAAAGTTATGAATGGAACCTTCTGTAGCAAGAACCTCGGCTACAGTTGTTGATGGAATGAACTGAACGAACCCTGCAATTTACAATAAACCAATATGCAATTGTTCAAAATTCATAAACCCAACCTTGTAGTACCAATGATATCCAGCTTGGCAGCTAATTTGTAGTAAATAATCATTAAAGCTTGCAGTGTAATTTTTATTAAATTAAAAACAATACACATGATGTGTTGGTTGTCATTTTATTCTTAATGTTAATAATAATTAACGAATCACAGCATTTGAAAAACATTGCATTGTACTTTTATCATCTGAAGTGCAATTTCACTTCCAATCACAATAATTATTATTTATTTCTTGGGACGCGGATTCAAGCGAAATATTTTATAGGAAAGATTTATTATTTCTCTGCATGTTACACGTAGAAAATTCAAAACGAACAAATGGTTTAAAGTATTTGCTGTACTTGCATATTTCTCCAAAAAAAGAGATTGAATTAATAAAACTTACCCCGACAAACATCCAATCCGTTCAGTGTAATAGTAATGACCACCAAGTTGATAATCAAGTAAATTCATATTTATTATTTTTAAGTTATTGTGTTCACTTTTGAATAAGCTAATATATTTTTTCGATTAAAACAGGTACAGAATTTGGTATATGCGCAGTTTTTATATGATACGATGGAAGTGTCTCACAAGAGTATTATTTATTATTCTCACAATCATTTTTTAGCCTGCGCCAAGTCAAAACTCTTAAAACGTGTTTACCCCCTTGACTGTGCCTCGCAACGTGGGTCTAACACTTCGATCTGTATGGACTAATAATGTTAGTTAGATTGAAAACTGGGATGAAAAAATAATCCAGAAACCACACATGAATGTGCTCCCATGCTCCGTCTTTGTACAACAGACTATAGAAATAAAAGGCAGCCCAATAAGCCCCAACTCTGTTCAGTCTCAATTCAAACGTCTGATTAGTCCCACTTCAGCCTAAAGCCGTTAATTTGTAATACCTTCTAATAAATGAGGCTATGCAATTCAGTCGATCCACCTTTACCAAACCCAACCATATCCACCAATTAAATGGCATACTCACATAAATTACCCGAATTAAACCATCCAAACTAAAGTACCTAAGCATTTGGTATATCCACCGAATTTTGTGGTTGAAATAGGTGACCTTAACGGTGTTTACAAGGAACGTTTTTCATTTTTTGAATTTCATAAAATGTTCAATTTTACATGGAGTTTCCTATGGTACAGCATGTTAAACATACCAATGGTCAATGCTGGATAAAATTGCATTGCTTGTTGTGAGCAAATTTCTAAAATTTTATGGTGGCAATAATAGATTGTTTTAACTGTGCTCAAGAAGATCTTTTTTCTTTTTGTGGAATTTCTTTAAATTTTTTTTACACGGGTTTTCCTATATGGTATAGGAAAACATCAGAACCTGAATACTTGAATGATGGAACGATTTGCTTGAATACGCTAAGAATAGGTATGACCGATTTAAATGGCTTTAAAAGTGCGTTGTATGATAATATACATGCACGAAGTCGTATTCTTAATGAGTAATGTAATGTATGTACAAGCCTCCGTAATCAAACGTGAAATTTAGGTTAGATTTGGTAATGAATGGGCTTGCTTCATAGTGATGTTGTAAGACGAATACTTTTTAGAATTCAGACTGCATTCTTTTGTTATTGTTATTTGTTATTGTATAGGTACTTCATTTTAAATCAATACATTATGTAATGGATGACTAGACAATGAAGCAAACTGAAGCCGAAACTGAAACTTGACGGTCATTCCACTGAAACGTGTTGAATTCAGAATTTCGTGGTACGTGCATTATATGTATTTGATATCTGGCTGATCATCAACGCGGGTGCCTTTTTCCCGTTTACTGAAACGGTCTATAGGCAACTAGCATTTGCACGTTGTGACTAGGCTAGATCAGACTAGACGGGAAGTCAAAAATGTAATGAGACCAGAATAAGACTAAAAAGTGCTGCAAGTAAAAGACTATAGACTATCAAAAGTTTTCGCCAGTGCAGTGCTGGAAGCGACAATTAGTGCAGAATTTAATTGAGTTTATTATAATAGTAAAATTATAATAATAGGCATCTATGATTCTATCGTCGCATCGTAAGGAATAATCGTCCATCCTTTAGAGCATGGATGTATACGAGTATAGCGTGTGTGCAGGCAATAAATGTTCCCTTAAATTAATACTACACGTACTTTCTCAGTTAAAGATGGAAATAAGACGAAAGGCTTGGAGTTTAATGGCAGTAGCCTGGATAAATGGTACATAAGCAGTTACATCACTTATAATTGAAATTCTTACACACATACCTACCTAATTCATTATGCCAGAGCATTTACACTTCTTCACTCCATTCTGCCAGCGTTAATAGGCTCAAACTACGCTACTCTTTACTAAACTCCTTTTTCCTTTGAATTTTGCTACCCATTACAAGAGTTACTTGTCACTTTTCAACAAAACCAATGCATTCCAACTTACAAGCAAAGTTGAGTACACAAGCAAGTAGAATGTTTAAAAGCAATGCAAGTCTTTCATCCACCCACCCCTCGGCTCTGGGTTTAAGACCAGACGAAACTTCAGATCCAAAAACTTTACAACCTTTACGCCCAGTACTTTACGTGCAGCCACATCCACAACAATGTAATCCATTCCCCATCGTACTCCTATATAGGCTATAGTATACGAGCCGTAAACCTATTCGGGATGTGTTCTTGTGTGGGAATCTGGGAAGGCAGACCAAAAAAAAAATTTGAGGTACATGAGGTCCTCATGGAATGGTATGGATTTATGCAAGATCTTCTCTGGTCCACTTAAATGAATGGATAAACGGAAAGTATGAGGATGCATAATAGGAAAAGAGATCCCAGTTCTCTTAAGCATTTTATGAGGCGGTTCTGTGAGCTGTGGGCTTGTAGTTAGTAGTGCTCAAGATTGTACATAATAATCACACCCTGATACATCTATACTTGTCAGGATGAAAGAGAGTTCTGTCTATTTTGTCTTGACTCTTTTGAGATAAACATGGGGAGGCAAACAGATTCCTCTCAAGAAATTCTCCCTCGGAAGGCTCTATACTCTACGCTGTTTACAGCAGGTCGACGGGCGACTGTCATCATGCATTTAAGAGTGTAATGAGTTGAGAGTCCTACGTTTAGATTTTGTATTTAAAATCATATTGTGAATCTTATTTTTGATTTTTTTGTTTCATTCAATTTACCATCCTTTTTAATTAATGTTCCTTCGAGAGAGTATTTGAGTGCTGGAAGATCGAGTTTGTTCAAGTTGTACGTATAGCGACCGATATAGATAGTATGATGAACTGCATTACAGTGGACAGTGCAATACTATTTAATACAAAAGTCAAAATTGTACATGTATATTGTGACCGACCTACCGACGTCAAATAATAAAAGTATAGATATTAGTATGTACGTGTACTAGTAATTCCTCGGTGATCTCTGTGGTCTCTAGCTCTTCTTCATCTTTCATTCCTCATGCCATGCCATACCACTCACTCCAGCAAAATCATCAAAGGACTTTCAGACCTTATCGAAAGTTTATCAAGAAGTCTATCCTAGTCTACACGAAGAACGGAAATAAAATGTGAATGTCAATCCCGATAAGAATTTACACAGTCCTCATAATATATTATGTACTTAGTACTTTACTTACTAGTAGTTCGTCCATGAGCTCCTCAAACCCATTCAATTCAATAATCCCAATTCAAATCCGAGTCCAACTCAAGTCATCCCTTGCACTACACGCAACAGTATACTATTTTGTACAAAAATAAAATAATTTAATTCTAATAAATTCCGTTACGACTGAGCGAAGATTAGGATTAAAATTAGGACAGGACGAAATAATTCAATAATAATTTATTTCATTAGCTAGTGCATGCAGTGCTAATTCGCTCACTCGTTCTTGTAACTTATTCATTATGTGGAAGGCAGTACTATAAAATTGTATTTGAGTAGATACGTAATTAATTTTTTAGTTAGGGAATCGTAATTTTAAATCAATTAAAATGTCTTGGTTAAAATTACTACCTTGTTGCATTTACATTTTGTTCCTAACTAATTCCGTCCCGCAAGTGACTTCCCAGCAAAGCAACTATGCGGCGAGTGATATACATTATTCAAAATGTTACGACGATGACGGAATGCCACAGGTATGTCACTTTTTAATTATTGAGACAATTGATTGATTATTGATTTTAATTCATTTTGTAATTTGCTACCTTGCCTGATCAAAATTTAGTAAAGCAATAAAGCACCTACCTAATACAAGAAATCGTACGCAACTCTATTCTAAAGTATGCGAAAGGCACGTGAGCATAGAGCCAATTTTTTGAACGTTACTTTTGGCTTGGCAGAACAGAAGTCATTTTGAATTCTATTTACCAACGATTAAATATTAACTTTGTTCAATCATTCAGAAGCTCGGCTTGTAGCTTTTTACTTTTTAGATTCTAAAACGTTTAGTTTGTTATTAAATAAAGTTTCTATTTAAATATTTACGTATAGCTATAAGCTCAAAATAGGTTCGTTGAACACGATGTTTCTATCTTGTGGCTGTAGCATTAAGCATCGTAATTAGTAGTTAGTAGTAGTTATACGTGCTAACCGAAATACAAAATAGTGCCAGCATAGTACCGTTTAGTATTATTATTTAGGCTATATAATTAGGTGCTTAATTTGTTTTGTGTCAAATTACTTAACAGGTGACAGGTTGAGGCCCAAAAAAAGATCATATTGTAATAAATTGCTATTTGTTTGTAGAGATGTGTTGCAGAGTTCGTGAATGCTGCCTTCAATGTAGAAGTAGATGTGACGAACACGTGTGGGGAATTGTACGAGATAGAATACTGTATTCAGTCTGGTGCCCTGGGTCTTCGAAGAGCTTGTGACAGATGTGATGCACGGGATCCAAGTCGACGACATCCCGCCGCCTACCTCACGGACTTCAACAACAATGAGAATGAGACGTGGTGGCAGTCAGAGACCATGTATGAGAATATCCAATGGCCGAACCAAGTTAATTTGACCCTTCGTCTTAGGAAGGCCTTTGACATCACGTACGTTCGTCTCAAGTTCCATTCACCCAGACCCGAGAGTTTTGCCATTTACAAGAGGACGGCGGATGGGGATGATTGGGTCCCTTATCAGTACTACAGTGCCACGTGTCGAGATTTCTACGGTTTACCCGATTTATCCTACATTCATGGTGGAGACGAAACCCGACCCTTGTGCACTTCGGAATTTTCTGATATTTCACCCCTGACGGGGGGAAATGTTGCCTTCTCCACTTTGGAAGGACGTCCGTCGGCGTATAATTTTGAGAATTCCAAGGAACTTCAAGAGTGGGTCACGGCAACAGACATCAGAGTTACTTTGGATCGTCTAAATACTTTTGGGGATGAAGTCTTTGGGGATGAAAAAGTATTGAGGTCGTACTTTTACGCTATTACGGATTTTGCTGTGGGTGGAAGGTATGTATTATTTAAAGAAGCTGTAACGTTAAAATCATTGAATAATGGCTGGGCAAACGGGGCAAATTTTGCAATAGTTTCCGGGTCAAATATGTACTCTGCTTTTAAGCACCTGATTAACCTGATTTTAAAAACAGGTGGTTGTAGTTCAAAGCTTCTGTTAAAATTCGTTACTTCTGCTGCCGAGGAAATTATTCGATGATTTACGGCATTTGTTCATTTCGAATGATGCTAATTTATGATTATGATTTATCGTAATACCACATCAACTTCATTTCAGATGTAAATGCAACGGCCACGCTTCTGAATGTGTTTTGAGCACGAGTGAAACCAGAGAATCCCGCCTAGTCTGCCGCTGTGAGCATAACACAGCTGGGCCCGACTGTGGAGAATGTCTTCCATTTTATAATGACTTACCGTGGAACAGAGCGTCATCTGTAGATGCTCATGAATGCAAACGTAAATGCCACAGGAATTGAAACAATAATTAATAATTACGTATGCAATTAATTAATTTGCCCATAATTCCTAGTTTTAATTGTCACTGTACGCTTTGTTGTCTGAACAGCTTGTAGCTGCAATAGTTTTTCGGACAGGTGCTTCTTTGACCAGAAACTTTACGAAGCAACTGGACATGGAGGACATTGCGTTGACTGCAGTGGCAATCGTGATGGACCCAACTGTGAACGCTGTAAAACCAACTACTTTCAGCGTGTGGATGGATATTGTATTCCTTGTCATTGTCAAGAAGTCGGTAAGTTACAAAATATTTTTTCGCCCTTAATTATGTTGACCTCGATCTAATCTAACTGTAAAAAACTTTTAAAAATGAATACCTAGATACTTTTGTATTATATTTACTTGCTTTGCGTGCAATTTATTAATTAAGTCATCAATATTATTTTCGTTTTAGGCTCAAGAAGTCTTCAGTGTAATAGCGAAGGCAATTGTCAATGTAAGCCTGGTGTGACTGGGGAGAAATGTGATCGGTGTCAAGCCAACTTCTATGACTTTGGGCAACAAGGTTGTAAAGCTTGCTCTTGCAGTGTAGCCGGTAGTTACAATAATGAGCCCGACTGTGACACAACGACGGGCATTTGCCGTTGTAAAGATAACGTGGAAGGACAGCAATGCGACAAGTGCAAACCCAGTTTCTTTAATTTGGATGTAATGAATGATTTTGGATGCACTCCCTGCTTTTGTTTTGGGCATTCTTCCGTGTGCCACTCAGCACCTGGTTATGGCCAAGGTACCGTTTACGTTTCTACTCTATAAAGATTGCAAAAAGTAATAAGTAATTCAATAATTGTTTTATTTCTTATTCATTAATTTCAGTTCTGCTGGAGAGCACATTTTCTAGAGGACATGAGAGATGGGCAGCAGAGGATCCCTATTCAAGAACCAGCGTGCCCGTTGGATACGAAGCAGTGACTCAAAACATTAAGGTTTCTGCTCAGGGCCGAGAGCCTGTTTACTTTTTAGCGCCTGGTAAATTTATTTGGACAGTTTAATTTGCATTCACTTTCTTATTTTATTGCTAGTACCGAGTATTTTTCAGTTTTAGAATATGTATAACGGTTTTCCTTAGCATAGCTATGCTAAGGATGGTAGAAAACATAAACTGAATTTTAACATTCTAAATGTTATATTGAAAGATCGGTTCTTGGGAGACCAACGCGGGAGCTACAATCAAGATTTTAATTTTACTCTACGAATTGGGGAGCTCAGTGCGAAGCCTTCCGTCGAAGATATTATTTTAGAAGGAGCAGGCATGCGCGTTTCTCGGCAAATTTTTGGACAGCGAAATGGATTACCAAGCATTCAAGCACAAGAGTTTACATATCGCTTACATGAGCACGTGGATTTTGGATGGAATCCTAGATTAACAGCTCGGGATTTCATGAGCATTCTTGCCAATTTGACTGCAATCAAAGTTCGGGGAACTTACACACCCAAAGGTAAGGCAAACCCTAGAAAAACAATTCTTTGAAAAGTTTTACAATTTTAACTGTGCAGTTTAGAAAAATTGTCAAATATGACTTGTTTCAGGCGTTGGGTTTCTGGACAACGTCAAGTTAAAAACTGCTAGGAGAGGAGCAGCTGGAGCTCCAGCTCCTTGGGTCGAAGCCTGTACTTGCCCAGATGGTTACATTGGACAGTTCTGTGAATCTTGCGCACCAGGTTTTACACACGAACCTAAAAACGGAGGGCCATTCGCACGCTGCGTCCCTTGTACTTGCAACGGGCACGCAGATATTTGTGACCCAGAATCCGGACAATGTATCTGTAAAGATAATACCGCTGGAGACAATTGTGAGCGTTGCGGCAAGGGTTTCTACGGGAATTCTTTAGCTGGAACTGACGAGGATTGTAGTCCCTGTCCATGTCCAAATCAGGGGGCTTGTATTCAACTCCAAGACAATACTATTGTATGTTTGGATTGTCCAACGGGTTATGCCGGACCTCAGTGTGAATTCTGTGGAGATGGTTACTACGGTGATCCCTCGGGACAATTGGGTGAGCGTACAGAGTGCCGGCCATGTGAATGCAATGATAATATCGACCCGAATGCTGTGGGAAATTGCAATCGTACTACCGGTGAATGCATTAAATGTATTTACAATACTGGTGGACCACGGTGAGTTTATTTTTGACTTGGACAACTGCAAAATACCTAAGCAATGGGTCCGGTAATAATGTAATAAAAATAATTTAAACTTTTGTTTACTCGCATGATATTAGCTGCGACCAGTGTCTCCCAGGATTTTATGGGGACGCTCTAGCCCTTCCAAAGGGAGATTGTAAGCACTGTGAATGTAATTACCTCGGAACTATTCCTACCCCTGAAGATACATTTGTGTGCGAACAACCTACCGGGCAATGTCCTTGCAAAGATAATATTATTGGACGTCAGTGCGACACTTGCGAAGATGGCTTTTTTGATTTGACCAGCGGACAAGGCTGTACCGAGTGTGGATGCGATCCAATCGGTTCGCTAAATGTCAGCTGTAATGTTAGAAGCGGGCAATGCAATTGTGGTCTCGGAGTGGTCGGCTTACGGTAGGTCAAAGAGCAAGTACATGTAGTGTGCCTACAACTACAACTCGTTAGCATTATCTGTCGGGAATTGTATCTAGTGTATGAGAACAACTGCTGAATTTTAATACATAACTACTAAACTTTATTCTTCAGGTGTAGCGACTGTGCTCCCAATCATTATGGGTTTTCAACAGAAGGATGTCAGCCTTGTGCCTGTGACCCAATCGGATCGCTTGGCTTACAGTGTGATCCCAGTGGTCAGTGCCCGGTAAGTAGGAGTAAATATAATTATATTTTTTATTGTTTGTAGTTCCAAAAGTTCTGCTACAGCACTGCAATCAAGTCAAAATAGTTTTGTAATTCCTGCTGTGAATTTTTAGTGCCGAGAGAATGTAGAAAGTCGATCCTGCAATCGTTGCAAGGAAAACAAATACAATCGACAATCTGGATGCATAGACTGTCCTCCTTGCTACAATCTAATTCAAGAAGCGGTGAACGAACAAAGAGCTAAACTTGCGGAAATGGAAAAGCTCCTTGAAGAAATTGCAAGCACTCCAACTGTAATAAATGATGTTGACTTTGAAGCCAAGTTAGCAGAGGTACAAGAACGGGTGGATCAGCTCTGGAATGATGCAAAGTCAGCAAGTGGCGGGGATGGTAAAAGTATTTTGGACCAAATTAATGAACTTAAAGAACGAGTTATGGCGTTGGATCAAACAACTCAGCAAATTAGGTAACGTAACATTACAACTACCATCAAAAGTACATTTAGTGCAAGTTCAATAATCAGTCTACTATAAATATTAACGAAGGTGAAGGCCTATTGGTTAGTAAAAAATGGAAGTTTCTAACATTTCTGGAAAGCATACCAAATTCGAACGTTGTCAAATGCGTTTAACTATTTTGTGGGTGAAGAGAGATGTTGCTTACAGGTGCATAAAAATCTTTAATTAAATATAGGAAATAAAACCATTATTTTAATTTTAATTTTATCAAATCAGGGAATCACTGCAGCAATGTGGAAAGCTTGCAGAGGAAAGTGCCAGAAATCTAACAATTGCTGAAGATGCCGTGGAGCGCGCTCAAGAAGCCCTGAAAACCGCGCAAAGATTTTTAGACACTGACGGGAAAGATGCGCTTGATAGAGCCCGACAAAAAGCAGAAGAGGATGGAAATCAAAGTAATCTATTGACTGAAATGGCTCGACAAGCTCGTCAGTTAGCTGACAGCCACGACGAGGAATCTAAGAGAATTGAACTCATTGGCCAGACAGCTTACAACACATCGTTAGAAGCATACGAACTTGCCTTCAATGCCTACAATACTCAACGAAATGCATCGGATGAATCCCGCCAACTTCAAACCTCAGCGCAACAACTTGAGGATGAAGTGAGATCAACGGAAGTCAAAGCACGAGATGCACTTGAGACCGCCAAGGAAGCATATAACAATGCGCTCACTCTCTTTAAAAACGCGTATTCTCTTAACTTGCCCACAGTTGACCTTCCGCAAATTAAAGAACAGGCTCAACGGGCTAAGGCAGAAGCTTTGAGACTGAAAGATGCACTAACAGTGTTACTGGCGGAACGAGAACAACTGTTGAGAGAAGCTGAAGAGGAGTCTAAAGAAGCGAAGCGGATGGTTGAGAATGCAGAAAGACATCAACAACAAGCGGATGAGCTCCTTGCAGACTTAGATAAAGCCAAAGCATCTGCGGAGGAAGCTAGAAATCAATCAGAGAATACTTTTAAGGAAGCACAAAAGATTTACGACACACTTCAAGGTAAGTAATGCAATTGCTTTAAAGCAATAACTAAAATTGGAATGAAAAATCCTTTTGTGTGTAGTTTTTGTGCTAAACAAACTCAAAATTTATATTCGTTTTTATTTCCTAACATCGTCTAGACTTCAACCGGAACGTTGAAGAGAGCAAAGAAAAAGCATTAGAGGCAAAGCAACAAATTCCTGAAATCCTAGAGTACATCGAAGAAGCACAGACTCAGACAGAAAATAACAAGCAAGCTCTTGAGGGAGCCAAAAATTCAGCTTCCAAAGCTCTGCGTGATGCGGATGAGGCAAAGGCTATCGCTGACAAAGCGTCTGAAGTACTTTTTTTTTATTATTTGTGTATTTTGTATTTAAACACGTAAGAAACTGGTAGCTTGTTCAAAACGTTTATACCATTGAATTGTTTTACATTGTTGTAGGATGCGGATGCGATACGTTCCGAGTGTGGAGAAACAAAAGAGAAGGCAAGTCAATTGAGGGATGATGCTCAGTCTCTTAGTACTCGAGTGGCAGACACATCTTCACGTCTCACTGTCGCTGAGCAAAAGGTGGATGATGAAGATGGACAAGTTCGAAGTGCACTGGAAAAAGCTTCAGAAGCTCAAAGTACCGCAAAGGATGCTTACGAGAAAGTACAAAGAGCTTTGGAGGACGTCCAATCCATTTCCCTAACTCTGCAAAACCTTGGCCAAATCAGTAAGTATACATTAAAAACATCATTTAGTTTTCAATTTTAATTATGGTACTTATGTTGTGTCGTAAATGCGTTTATTTGTACAATATAGACGAGGATGGCTTGGACAAACTGGAGAGGAAAATCGCTGAAGTGGAGGATGAAGTGGCTTCATCAGGAATTGATGAAAAAATCAATGAACTTAGTGCAGCTCGGAATAAACAAGCATTGTGGATTAAAAATTATGAAGATGAGCTTGAAGCTTTAAAGAAAGAAGTGCAGAATGTAGAAGAAATTCGAAATACTTTACCACCAGATACAAAGTGCTGGAAAAGAATGCGACTAGAACCATAGATGATGACGACATTCTAGTAATTACTGTACTTTGTTCAACTGTTATTCAAGTGCTCTCCTCTGAAATTTGTATTTAATGTTTTAATTGACTTTTTCAAGTCTAAAATCTCAAGTTTACTTATGATTTATAAACACTGCGACATATATGTACTTTATAAAAAAAGATAATATTTATAATTACTTACATTAAGCACAGCCATGGATTCTTAGTTGTACTACCGGGACACAAACCATGAGTGGTTTTTAATTTTATCTTTGTGCGGAAGTCATTGCCCTAGGTCAAGCTGTATATATGAATATAAACATTTTAATTAATTAGAAATAGCAGATATTGGTATGTGCTAATGTAGACTTCTCGTCAGTAAAGTTACCGTAGTTGTAAAGCACTCAGTTTTTTATGCATGCATTTAAATTTTAAATATCTAACCAAGGTATAATGCAACGTCATCTTATTTTTTAAAGGATGTTTATTTCACCTGAGCAATGAAAGGAACGTACTTACCTATCTACTTACTTAACTGTAGAGTCCTTGCTAACCAAGTGCCATGCTATAATGCGATACCAATCATGTCATAACTAATCTAATCCTAAGCTAACCATGTACATAAATTGTTAAAGTAACTGCCTGCTAACGAAACTGCCATTTATTTTCTATTCATATTGTTTTTAACGTTGAAGTTCTTCTGTAATACTTCTTGCTTGTTGGTTCTTTTTATTACTGTACATACCTATTTAAACACTAAGATTCTGAATTTCTTTGTTTGCCATTCTACCATCTCAACAGAATTTGTTATTTGTAATTTATAAAACATTCCTCCTACTATACGAATACTAATTGCGTTTACAAAGCATTTCAAGTGCATCGTAGTACTACATCTATTCTGAATTCTTAATGAGCATAATATATTAACCATGAAACTTTAGTGCAAATCATGTAATGTATACGTACTTGTATTGAATGATGAATTATAAATCAACAGAAATATTCTGATTTTAGTCTTTTATCGTTACATGCTTTTACCCACATGATTTAAATGTGGAACTTTTGCTTAATTTATTTTCAATCCACCTCAAAGTCGACTTTGCCTACGGGAATTAAGAAAAAAAATATGTATTAGTAGTAATACCTAGTAATGTATGCATATACTACTAAAGGAACCTATCTGGAACGTATTGTGCCAAAAAGTGAAGCTGTTTCTAATAGTTTGGAATTCATCATCATCATTTTTTCTTGCTTGAGCAAAAATTCATGTTTACCCCTTTGATTATCAAAAGCATTTAAGCCGAAAAACTCCGACTGATCTCGACTTTACCTGTCATAAAAGTAATTCAAAACAATGTGCCAACCACAACCACTACAAAGCCCCAAATTCATGATCTACTTACTTGTGATCGCACAGTAAAAGTACATACAATAGCAAATAAAAATTAATAAAAAGAAATTAACTAATAATGTGAATCTACTTCTTACCTACGTGGACAGTATGCAACTAAAACAAATGACTTACAAATGTAAATTAATATCGAAATATGATTTATTCTTACTAGTTTGCGTAACGATACAAAAAGTACGGAATCACGATGTATTGTAGATAGTAGGTATACTTGCAAGTATTTGTAAAATTAATTTTAAGTATTATTTCCTAAGCATTTGAGTAATTTTATGTAACTGCTCCACTAAAGCGGGCATGAACGCGGATACGGAAATATCGATTAATTCTTGCATATGTTTCACGGCTGCTTCATCATTCAATTCAAGTCGGAATTTATCCAAAACTTTTTTAACACATTTGTCCGGCTCGAGGGCAATGTCCGGTACACTAGCTCCAACCATTAGCGAGAATAAGTTCAAGATCAAATTTGCATGTCTAAAGTAAAATCAATAGAAAAATGCAATAAATAACCAGAACCTTGGCATTAAATTTCATGGTACATTTTCCTTGGGGACCCCATGTCCTTCCTTCACTGCATGTTTATTACCTTCTCAGATGTAGGAACGCAGTATAACACAGTTTACGAAATTCTTGATAATACTCGGCGTTGATCCCACCCATCGCATCCACCATTTCTTTGCTGAGTTTCATTGGTGGGGGCATTGGTTTCGGATCTCGTCCCAATATGTAACCGAAGTCAATATGAAATAATTTCCCGTCTGGAGTTAGCAGCAGATTATCTAAATGTCGGTCTCCAATTCCCAGTAAATACGTTATAACGCAGTATCCAGCTAGAGGGAGAAAGGACATTATTCAATAACTTGATCTTCTAATAGTAAATAATACCGGTGCGGTGATGAAAAAGACTTGTAAGCACCGAAGTAATGACAGTGAAATATAGCCTTCGACGTGAAAAATAATTCTGGCGTACCACAGCTTTTCACGTAAGTGTCCATAACTGCCGATGAAATATTGTACACGTCCGTTTCTGAATGGTGATACTTGCGGAAAAAGTTATGAATGGAACCTTCTGTAGCTAGAACCTCGGCTACAGTTGTTGATGGAATGAACTGAACGAACCCTGCAATTTACAATAAGTCAATATGCAATTGTTCAAAATTCATAACCCAACGTTGTAATACCAATTACATTCAGCCAGTCAGTCAAACTGTGTTGAGTAATCATTAAATAATTTACGCTTTTTTAGTGTATTTAATTTGTAATACTTCTTTCAAGTTAAGCTTACACGCTGGTAGCAATGATAAATAAAATCAATAATAATAATTTACCGTGCGTTGTACTTGTGGCCAAAACACGATAAGGTGTTAATTTCAAATCTAGATTTTCTTTACGAAGCAATTTATCCATGAGTGTAATAATTTGAAGTATTAGTTGATCTTGTCGCAAATCATCCCCGTGTTTGAATATAGCAACGTAAGGTTCACCACATGAAGTGTTAAAAGTTAACTTGCAAGGCATCTGGCTTGACTTGAACAGTGTTGCCCTATAACACCATCAGCCGTTCATTTAATAAAAATTGAAAAATACATTTTGAACAATACGATTCTTTTGTGATCTTATTATATGCTACCTCAAGAATCCGTTTCAACCAGATAACAATGAAGCAAGAGAATAGCCTATTAAACCCTTACTGTATAGTTTTGAACTTTCACTACGATATAATAATAATTATGCTTACTCTTTTGGAAGAACGCCGGTAATAAAAATTTCAGGATCTAGTGGAAACGGCAGTGGATCGAATTTGACGAAATTCATTTTTAAAGCATTTTCGTCATTTAGTAAATGCTGTAATTTTTCCATTTTCTTCTGTCGGTTTGCACTTTCTTTAGCCACTGTTTTAACAACTTCCACCAGTTTAGTGATGAATTTTTGCTGCCGTGATAAAATTTCGCGCCTTTGTTGCCAGTCTACTTTACCTCTTTTCAGACACTGTAATAAGAATACTCCAAAATGTACATAATGCCTCGGAGATCATATTGCTAGGCCAAGGCAAAAAGGTTCGGTAAATAAAACTAATTGAAAACACGTCTCACATTTAAAAAACGTCTCATGACTGTGATGTACATCTCTCTGATTTGTTTGTCCTGCTTCACACCAACATCATGATCCTCGCATTCAATAAGCAGGTACCTAGTTAAAGGAAGAACCAAGAAATACAATTTAGAAACCAGGAATGAATTATCACCTATTTAAATTATTGGAAAACCAATTATGTTTGACACTAAAAGCTATTAGGAGATAATTTTTGTCACAAAAGTACCAAACAGGTCATCAAAGCATGGGCATGGGTCTGAACTCAAGACACAAATAGGATGTATAAATCATAGCGACAAATGCATGGTGTTAGTTGTAGTTATACTTACCAGTAAAAATAATTAACTAGCGTAGAATGTTCGCAAGCACGATGAATAAGAAAAGTTGTTAGATCGAGATGAGCAGTGTTAGAAGTTAATTCATCCGGTTTTCTTTCAATAACCGATGAAAATGCAGCCCCATCAACCGTTACAGACACAGAGGGTACAGTTCCAGTAAAGGAAGCAATAGATCCAGAACTTCCATATTTGTCTTCGGCTTTCTTTAAATAATTTTGATCTGAAGGAACTAAACTACTACCTACAATACTGCCTTGTCCCATCTGTCTTACAATTTCCTCTGAGTTAGTCGACATTGCAACAACTGGTTCCGGTTGACTAGCAAGTTCTGATTCAATATTGGATTGAATAAAACCCTCCCGAATTTGATCTTGATCTTCATATTTAAGTGCTTGAACCAACTGAAGTAAATAAAGTAATAAATCCTCATCTGGAGCTTTTCTTAATCTTGCAACCGCATAAATGCGAACCTCCGTTTGTGTAAATTGTGGTCCTAATAATTCTAAAGCATCTTGAACATCCATCGGCGCCCATTTATTAAGAAGGTCTAAAGCTTGTTTCTTTTCTCCCGCAATGTCCCACTTGACGCATTTTAGAAACTTTGCTAGAGCCTATATAGTATACACAAAGACTGTTTCATGCAATAATCATAATAATAATATTTGATGCTAATAATAATAATCCTCTGATAAAAAAAAAAGAATAAATAGTTTGAGCATACAATTCAATTTAGGTAGTTGTTATAAAAATAATCTAATTTTAAATATAAGTTAGGCACTTGTACTGATAACTCTGAGACACACCTTTTTATTAGAACTGAGATAATATCGATACGTCCATATCAAATCCTGCTCGTTGGCCGATAGTGGTTTCGTGGGTGGGTAATTGACAATGGCATACAGTTGATCACGCATTGCCGCATTCGGTTTCAAGTCCACATCTGACAAACCCGTCCTCGCGCATCGTGATAATGCGTGATGTTTATTTTCCACGAGGTTATCCTACAATCAAAATTAACACTCTACATAATAAAACACCATAGAAATAGGTGTGCGCACATTTAAGCAATTAAACAAAAATATTAATCCCATGTACGCTAGCAACAATCACCTGCAAGCAACATGATAACATGAAATGCAAGTCAGCCGGCATTCAGCCGAGCTTGAGCTATAAATAAATAAATTATACATTTGAACTGGCAGCTGACAGTAAAAGTAATAAAGCTAACAAAAATAATTGCAGCATATCTAATCGGTGGACACACAGACGTTGATAGCAACTTTACAAAAGCTAAAGATTTAAATTAAAAACCGCCAACCTTGTTTAGTGAAGGATCGTTAGATTTAACTGAAGTGGGATGAGCAGAATTATTATTATTATTATTATTTACCGATTTATTGAACGAGTTACCCATGTCTTGGGAAATTACTAACGCTTCCAAAGTACTGAAAGCCAAATCCATCCAAGCCATCACCATTCTAAAAAGTATTTTTACGCGAGTATTTTACGAATACGTTTTTCAGCAGTGCCATGCAAATGCATCATTCTTCGTTTTTACTACATACGTATGCCAGTATGTTAGACGCGCATGCAGAACAATTTTTTCTAGTCTACAAGTTGTTATTGTTATTAATTGCTCCCAATTTCTATAGAAGCTCACCCCCACAAAAAAATGTCAAAAGATTGTTCTCGATCTAGCTAAACGTTTACCTGGAAAAGGAACAAATTATTAAAAGGACACTGAGATTTTGTACATTTCGATTTTGTCGTTGCACACTTCCATTTCTTCTCTAAGTCTCGAAATTTTTTGACTATTAAATGTACGAGATATCGCACTGGCTTCACCACATACTTACACCAACACGCTTTGAATTTATTCTCTGACTTTAACTTCCCAACCATTCTTTGACGGAAACTTCCGGGCTTCTTAGAGTATCCTGTGACTGTGACAAAACGTCATCTCACAGGATACACGGCAATTGTAGTTTAGCACAATAATTACACCAAAATTATTCAGCACACAAATCGTCTCAGGGGTGTCAAACTTTTTTAAGTAATAAGTAATTCACAGCCAATCACCTTCGGTAGTCCCCCAGATTCACTGGATATCAACAACACGCGCCAGATAACACGATAGAATAGAGGTCAAACAAATCTGTCGCTGACAATTTACCTCAATGAAAACCGAAAACTAATCATACAGGTAAGTACCTAATATAGTTTTCACGAGACCAAAGAAGGCAATCAGAAAAAGGTAAAAAATTAAGAAAATTGTCGGGTATAAAAGTTTCGATGATTCAATATGTATTACAACGCAACCAATTTGTCACAGGGCACAAAAGAAATTAGGTATGCGTATAGATGTTGTCAACTCAATGAAGCTCAAATCTCTGAATGAGTCTCTGAACCACACACGATCGATAGAGTAGTTAGTATTGCTCTCCCCACACAGAATTAAACACTACCAAAAGTAAGTGTCTTATCAACTTGTTGTAGGTAGGTATGTCGATGATGTATAAAATAATATTTGAACAAATTATATTCACCTTCAACTTCAACCGACTTGGAATTTTATGCCTTTTTTTCCAAAATGTTCTTTTGTTTTGTCTATCTGCAGGGAAGCCTACAGGCTTTGTACAAAGTACTTACGTACATGTATCCGTCTACCCTATTATGTCACTGTTGAACCACTTGTCAACAGTAAACGTTGTGTTATTCCAAGACTGTTTATATCCCACTATAGTCTATCTTCATAAACAAAAACAGAATTCATGAGAATCTTCTCAACCCAACGATTTTAACTGCTGTCTACATATTCTGAGTACTACTGTTTTTTAGGTCGCTAAGATGCCCTTTATATACGCGCTCCGTAAACCTGCATTTATAGTTAAATGAGTTCATTCAAATCTGACATACTGACACTGACAATGGCAATGACATCAATTAAACAAATGTACGATTTGGCTATCTTCATCATGGAACATGGAGAGCATTTTATAAGCCAAGTACCTGTAACAAGTGGAAAATAGCACATGATACCTACTTGCCGTCCCTTTTTAGTTTATATTGCTGTTGTGTATCTAATTACATACATGATACTATCTGTAAGTCGCCTTGCACTGTACCTGTCATACGTACCTGGCCACATTCAACTGAACAAAGTTCAACTAAAAGTAGAACGTTCAGGTTACAGGGACCAAGTAAGTTAATCCTTAAGATATACGACTGCTCATATTACTACTGTAATTACATAACGTGCAGTAAACCGTGGTTAACAATGTAGCAAAACGCCCAGGAACAAGAAACAAAATATATGATTTATAAGGTAATGTTACATTATAAAGCAGTAATTGTAATTGTGTAGAAGTCAACCATCAAATAGACTGACAAACGATGGATGAAACCGCTGAAATTCAGGGCATTCAAGACGGAGACGAGAGCCTTTACAATATTTTCTTTACCTTTTTATTATATGTAATGGCAAGCTTATTTACGTACTGCGTAACGTTATTTAATAGAGCTATAAAATAATGAGCAGTCACACATATCTGTAGGCAAACCACTAGACGTGCATGAGTTGAACTTTGTTCTCCTTCTAATACATGTAATGCCTACATCGCAACTAGTATTATGACATAATGGTATCGACACTGGACTGTATACAACTACCTATAATTGCTATACCTATACCTAATTATGCTCGTGCAGTCCTGGATCTGCAACAGACACAGATTTTTCCTACGAGTAAAAATTTCCTTGTATCAGTATGTAAACTTCAGATACATGGTCATCAATTACTAACCACTACAACCACGAGCTTGTATTATATTATGAAGCTAACCGTCTCTGACCTCGAATTTGTTCTGGAAAAATTAATTTTCTAGACTCGACTATGACTGCATGAGAACTGATTACATGTCAATATTTGCCAGCAGCATTGGATTGAGAGGAAGAAGAGTAAAATTAATCACAGCATTAGTAGTTAGTAATCGGTGTCTTCGTAATGTTAATATTGACTACTCCCTTAATGGAAATTACTGTTCAAAAAATAACTCTAAAAAGACACGAAGGAATATTACAATGTAATCCCAAACGGAATTAATCCAATTTGATGGGTGAAGTATGTACATAAAATACAATCAAGGTGTGCACAAACTGATAAAAGAATAAACTCCTATTCATAGGAGCGCATGGTACCGGGTAAATGCATTTAGGTAATGTTCCGCGGTCGCACAAAGTTCGTTACCGAACACCGGCTGTTTTGTTACCAAGGAACTATGAAATTCGTTCTACTACTGCTAATCACCTTAGAGAATATCATGGAAATAATAATAAAATTATTAGGGATAATAATATTTTATGTCTAAGATTTCAACTGTGACCATTAGATCCGAGAAAGATGGCATTCACTCTTATAATGAAACAACTCGAGAGGATGTACAACTAATCCTACACTCAGATTAGAATTATTCCAAGAACAAAATTAATTCTTGCGTTTCCAATACTGTGGAAAAATTAGGGTTTATAGAGTTAGATTTAGATAGCACGAATGCTCGGAGTTTGAGCTTGAATCGACTTTGTTTGTGTTTCAGGTTGTTCAACAGCCAACAAAAATACTGCTTTCCAATGCAACGATGAAAACAAGAGAGTTGAGCAAACGAATAGAACTTGCCGAACTTCCCAGCATTTTTGAGATATAAACCGTATTTTCTATTAGGCATTCTAGAAGCATTATTCATCGTTGCTATTGTAGAACACGCCAACATAAAATATGTGAGAGAGTAACTAAAAACAACCCAGCGTCATTTTATAAATAGTGTTTACTTACGATTTAGCACTCATTTAATTTACAGGTGCTTAATAGCAGGAATAAGTCATTCATTTTTCAAGGAAGCGAGAAAAGCAGAAAAAGCCGACATTTTTAGTGGGCAATAACAGGGCGAGTAAATAAACGTAAAAAGTACAGTGAGATACTTATAATTAGTAAAAGCATTTTCGATTTATGCAAGCCTCCGATAAAAATAACTATACTTTAACGTATTTTTATTTTTATTTTTTGAACGAAATTCGGACGTGAGCAGTACTTTTCTTATGTAAAAACTTGACAGCAAACTACAGTAATAAAGCATCCAACGTAAAAAGCCTTTTAGATAAAAAAAACTTATGATACAGATTACTTTGAAACACGTACGTACCAGAAACATTTCATGGTCTGGTAGCCATTTAAACCCGCCCAACGAAGGACTTTCGTCGTAAGTTGCTTCCAACAGTTCCATATTTTTTTCATAGTAAGCGATACCATACTGAAATAAAGCCAAAATTCAATTTTTAGAGTAACTTTATGATCTTACACAAAAAAAGATGGGTAGCATAGGTAACTTACTGCGACATTGCAATCCGTTTTTAAGGTAGAAGCTATTGGCTGCTGAACTGAATACGTACCTGAGTACCACTATAGTCTGCAATGGGAAATTCGACATTTAGAAACATGAAATCAGATTCCCTCTTCTCTTTATCACAAATGGCTTCAATTTCACAGAAGGACAAACGATCCAGCCAATCTAGTTTAGGCATCTGACCATTTCTATGCTTCTTGGCCAGCTATAAAAAATATCAAATTAAATGTATTTATTAAATACAACTAAAACAATTTTCTTATTTTACATTTTGAAACCGTCAGGAAGATTTGAGTTTCCTCCTATGTAATTCAAAACGAAATCAACAACTTGCCTTCTGAAGGCGATACATGCGATCCCCTTTCGGACCTTTCCCTGGGGTTGCCGATATTGCGTGTCCATCTGCAACTTGTCCTGGCCAAACTCGAAGGTCTATTTGGCCCTATACAAAACAGCATGTCATGTTACTATCATATTTCCTTTATTATTGTGGCGAAACATCTTATTTTGCACTGACCCTTCAACAGACAGATAAATTCTTACCTGACGAAACATGCCGCTTTTTCCAAACATAGGAATAGAAGTTCCTCCAACTGGTATTAATTTAGAAGGACCTCCACAGTCAAAAACTGTCACGCATAACAATGCTTGTTTAGGCAAATCATTAAATCGTAAAGGAAGAGTAATCCATTCATTCCAGCTGCAACAAAGTATATCTCCCCTACAACAAACAGTTACAAATTTAAAAAATAAAACAAAACATCCGCTTCAACATTAATATTCTACCATTAAATGTGAAATAGTTTGCTATGTAATGTGCGTAAGCAAAACTTACTTCCATCTTGAAGAAAATGGTTTGTATGACGTAGTAACTGCCAAAGAAATGGGTTCATCATTACAGAATATCTGTATCTCCGCCATAAGCTCAGCACAATAATTTTTTTGCGTCTGATACAATCCAGAAAATTGTAGCAAAGGATCTTCAAGCAATTTTTCGAAATCCGGTCGTTTCACTCGACCCTCTAAACTCCCTCTGCAAAAACAAAGTGAATATAAAAGCGTGTACAATCAGTTTATTAAAATATTTGGTTCATTCATCACATAAAAATATTTACATTTCAGGAGCCTTCCAACGCACGTTTATAAAATATAAATCCACCAACCAAGAACTTAAATGAAATGTAACATGTAACTTACAATTTTATTCTAACTCTGAGGTCTAAATCACAAGTTTGCACCGAACTGAATCTGCTTATCGTAGTGGAGTCCATCCTCATAGCAGATTTTCAATTACTGTCAAAATTAAACTTGTGTAAGTACGTGTGACGTATATAAAACCTATTACATACAAATTTAAAGTTACACGAAAATTTAATCCCAAATGTGCTATTATGATTTATTATACAATAACGTTGTTCAAAGTTCAATTACCTATCTATATTATTAATTTATAGATTCATATAATACTCACCAGGAAAGATGTTTCAAAGCGTTAACGAATTTTGCACACTTCTAATATTTGCGGACGAGAATAATCTAAAATATGTTTCGTTTTAGAGCACATAATTCATATCACCACTAAAGTATGTAAAATAATTTCCTATCAATGATCAACTAGTTTTGATGACTCGTATCTTCTTTGGTTTTATGGAACACTTACTTTGTAAATTACCTAACTAACAGACTAACACCAAAAAGGGCTCAACTGACAACTGAAAGAAAACAACCCTGAATGGGTCATGAGTAAGAGCGTTTCAGTTTCGTTATGTCAAACAAAGGCACTAACATAATTTAAATTAGCTAATTAACTTCCATTTACCAACACACTCCCATTAGCAATATTACCCTTTTTTTTAGTTAAACTCCCTATTCCCTAAAGTAACCTTCAACCTCAACTTTCCAGGGCGAGAGCTTTAAAATTCTGATGAATAGTTTTGTGACTGACAAGTCAATTTACTACTGAATACTAACGTATTATATTTCCCTCACTTTGCACGGACTGGGCAGCAGTGTTTAGTACTGCCATCGCTAATATCAGCAGAAGTTTACGTATAGGTGGGTATGCTAATTCGGGGAAAAACTTAAATTAATAATATTTTTCAAAAATTGAAATTTTGAACAAGACATTTTGAACAAGAAAGCACTCTTTAAAAAAGTTATTTTCTTAATGTACAAATGTGTACTAAAGTCAACAAAAATGTAAAATACCTATGTTGTATGAACCTAAGAACAATTTATTGATTTCCAAAGATATAGCAAATACATAGGTAATAACAATTTCGCAGGACCAAAGTACAAGACTGACTAGTGAAACGAGAAAGGAAGAAGGAAAATTAACTTAACTGTTAAGCCAACAATAGCAATGTAACAACGGTTAATAATACTGCCCGTTAAACTGCGAATAAATAAAATACTGCAGGGTACTTAATTGCAAAATGTGCAAAGCAATCAGTGCGAAAGTGCGAACCCATCAAAGATCTTAATCTTGCAGTAAGGATAAATTATAAACGTTTTCGAGTAATGAATTTGTGATGGGTAAAGACGGAAGGAAAGCGCATGCTTTTAAGTTTTCAGGTGGCAAATTGTCATTATTATTATTAATTTATCATTTTTAGGTAGTTTTTAGCTTAGGTAAACATGTTCAACTTCAAATACCAAAATAGTAATTTTATTATAATATAATATAGATATCAGGTAGTAGGTAAGTTGATACTTCAACAATCCTGTTCAAGTGTTCAACACTTGAACAGACTTCAACTCTTTAACGGCTTAATAAAACAGGATTTTACATTTAATGGGACGATCCATTGATCCAAGTTCAATATCTTTATCTTTAATATTGCATCTTATTAAACAGCCACAAATAATTAAGATTCTGTTAGTTACCTACTTACCCATTCTATTTCGTCTTTCGAGGATAAAAGTAATTAATAGGAAACAAACTGGGGCATGTAGGTACAGGTACTAGTAACTTGTATGAATTACCATGTAGGTTCCTAAGTAGGTATGTTAGAATAATGCGGTCTTTGTAGGAATTCATGTCAATGCGCTATGTAGGCAAATAAGAAGATTTAAAGTAATCAATAACATTTTGTCTAAACTAACATAGGTATTAGGTTTTTCGTTGAGGTCAAAACAATTATGTCCCACACCATTACTCGTTTTAGGCACAGAAAGTATATACCTAGTCAAAGTAATGGTGCAAACCATGCTTATTCGGAAATGCGGAAGAGCTTCTCCGGTTTCAAGTTTTCAAGACTTTTAATTATGCTTTATCCAGACGTATCAAACAAATGCCAAGATTAAGGACTGACTACCATCTGCCATCGATCATTCTATTTTTTTTTATTCGGTTCATTCTATAATCTATAACTATAACTATCATTTGTACACTTGGAATATTAAATAACTTTAGTTCTAAAACCACCATTAAACCAATACCAATCAAGTCCTTGCTGAAAAGGCACTACCTAATTATAATTCCTTAATTCTTCGGAAAAAATAAATATTATATTTGGTTATACATGGCTTTGATTAATTGTAATTTACCTAGATGAATACACATACATAAATATACGGATTCTTAGCTAATTCTTTATTTAAATATGTACATATATCTAAATAATACCCCTTCGCGCTATCCCGCTTTAAACAAAATTTCATACCCGTATTACACAACTTAATGCATGTCCATATTTAGCAGTCATTAGTTCCTCTGTCTAACCGCACTCTCACGAAAAGTTAACAAATAAATAAAAGGAAAAAAAAAGAACTAGACAGACACACTTTATAGTTTCAGTAGCTATAGCCTCTCGTGAGCGTCAGTTTAATGTGACCATAAATTCCAAATTTAGATCAGCCGTCATACCAGTCCGCCTTCGTCCTAAAACTCCTACACTGTCGAACTTTCAATCAAACAAAAAGTGCGGAAGATCTCGTCAATGGAATGAAAAGGGAGTTGAGGGAGTGGACTTGTTTAAGCTGCTGAATCCGTCAGGTTTTTGTGACCATAACATTAAACAGCATCTTGTCTTCACCTTGAAAAATCAAATACGCCCAGCTGTTTAAGATAACTAGCTCAGAAAGAGATAAGAGAACATACCTATGTAAGTACCTATGCAAGCAATCACAATCACAGTGACAGACAATACACTCAAGAATCACGAGTAACCAAATTAGCATAAGTTGTGAGATTCAAAAATTGCATGTGGTGTGAATTCAATTAACTAATATTGCATAATTATTTTGTAGTTTTCGGAGTAAGTAAACAATACTTGTCACGCATCATAAAATCTTAGCTTTGTAAGCATTGTATCAGCACCAGAAACTACATACATAGCACAATTTGTTTTTCTCTTTTGAGCATGCAATATTTTGACATTCAAAATTGAGAGTTTAATTGAAAGTTGTCGTTGTTGGTGCCCGAATACAGATTCTCCTGAAGGATCTGAAAAAGGCGAAGAGGTCATTTCTAAGGTAGACATGGACCACTACTACCACTCAAGTGTAAGTAT
>JAQFZC010001758.1:0-27175 GCA_034695205.1 Dicyrtoma fusca | reverse complement strand
TTATTTAATGTTGGTTGTAGGCAAATAGATTAATCTTCGATTTCAATGAAATTTTGCATTATTTAGCTGATTTTAAGAGTCCCAATCGGTTTTTTGATGTTTTTTAAATTAGGTCTTTGTTGTTTTTCAAAAATCGCTAAAAAGCAGGGTTTTGTTGTATTATTTAAAGTAAATAATGATTATTTTTGAGGTTTTTATGTTCTTTGTAAATCGTCCTAATTATTTTCCGCCAGGACCGGCCTTTCAACCTCTACTCATCTGATCAAATCCATACAATATTGTCTTTATTGTTTCCAATACCCTTCACATTATCTATATCCTAATTCTCCCCTAAAATAAATCCTATACATTTTATTCCAGAGTCACACCAGAGTTCAGAGTTCAAAGCGAAGAGTTTCTTAATTGTTTATCATGTTTTTGATAGTTTAATTATACAGGAAACTAGAATTTTCGTTTTAATCAAAGAATGAATTTTCTTTCATGAAGCAAAGTAATATTAGTTTTAGAAAAAAAAGAGTTCCTGAAATCAAAGCCAGGACGGAGTAATTCAAGCTACAAAATACAGAAGTAAGTTTGATCTGATAATTTTAATCAATACATGCATATTACACATTTTTTTGAATTTTAATTATTTTAATTATAAGTATACTTATCTACGAAATTCAAGACATGTATTATTGCTATTCGAACAAGAATCCAGAGTTTCTACTCAGCATTTTATCAATTCTAGTGTTCTTTTTGTCAATTTTATATAATTGACAATTTTAAGAATATAATTTTATTTCATTTTACTATTTTAATTTTGTGTTTAATTGTTATGATGAATGAAGCATGTATGACGATATAGTTAAGAAAAATGCAATGATACAATTTTAACCAAATATAAATTATTTTAATGAGAATTGATGATATAACCAATAGTTTTACAATAATTATATTTACTTACCGTGTGAACTATCGTTTAGAAGAGAAAAGAATAACTTACCATTATTTAATTTTGAAACAAATTATACCGTGAATTTTCAATATATAACCAGTAAGATAATAATGAATTGACTGATATGTTGTGTATGATTAGTTTAAGAATGCACTATAAACTGGTAAGTTTACAAATTATAAGTATTTAAGGTTTTAAGTTTATTAGCAACGTTGTTACTTTTCGAGGTCGAAAATTCATTAGCAAGGGGACGTGTGATTATGTATTATTTAGAGTAAGAGAGTTACGGTAGAGATTGGTTAATTAGAGGATTACAGTGTAAGGAAGTTGGAAGCCGAAGGAGTGCAGAGACGCTATCGGTGCGGAAAGGTATTAGATTTATGTGTGAGCGACTGAAGCTGCAGAGGCAGTTGGCAGTTGCGGTCCAGGAAGCGAGCGAGGCAGATCTAGTGCGAGTGAGCTTCAGTTGTTTTGTAAATTGGAATCTTTTGTGTGAATCCAATAAAAATCCTACAAAGGCATTGTGTTACAGATACTCTCTCGAGATTTGTGTTCATCATTTAATTATTCATCAGTTTAACTTACATTTATTTAATTATAGTTATAGAAAGATAAAAATAAATATACAAAGGCGAAGGTACTAGCCAAAACGGTTTGGGTCCTCAAGACCTAACCTCAGTCATTGGTTAAGATAAGCGAGTGCATAAATAACCATTAAGAGCTACCCCATCTCATTGCCAGATTAATTAGAGCTACAGCATTACAGTGAAAGATTAAAAGAATGAAAGATCTACAATTAAAGTAGATAAGACTAAAATCATAATCGTATCATAAGCAAAACATAGTCGTCATGGTGTTTGGCTCAAAAACAGTCGTGTCACCAGGTTTGTTTCAGAGGACTAGATCAAACAAAGGGAACCAAAGACTCAGAACAAAACAGGGCCGTTATCAAAAGATATTCTCATTTCGTCGGCGTCAACGACCTTGCTGAAATGCAAACCTCAAGACCAAACGGAAGATTGACAACGAACAGATTCTAGGAAGCCAAAATAGAGAACTTCCAGAAAATGGCGCTTGACAGCCTTTTCTCTCCAGAAGGTATTAAACAAGACGATCCTATGGCTAACGGTCTGGTTGAACTAGGGATAACGGAGGAGGTCAGGTGGCCACACATGACATTGCTCCCAATGACTATGGTATTATACAGTGAAGTAGAAGAAAAACTGCAGGATGTGGAGGAAAAAGAAGGAAAGAAACTAGGTAGCTCGACAACAGCGATGGGAGCGGTATCAAATTGTTTTATCAAGAAAGGATCATGGTAAAATCTATGTTTATCCCTCGCCCGTCTAGTTGTACCGTAATCTACAAGCGAGAAAGCTTCACAGAGATGCTAGAAGGCAGTCATCCATAACGAGGTCACTTATGTCCCACTAGTCTATGGACTACAAGTCCTGCAGAAAAATCCAATAAAAAGTTAAAAATACGGAAAATTCATAAAAGTAATCCTTCATCTATCCTATTTTTTTAAATCCGGTGAGCTGCTGACTACGGTCGTTAGATAGGAATTGGTAAACGAACCAAAGGAAGTAGATGTGAGAAGCCTACGGTACTGACTAGGAAGCTAGATAGGAAGAAGTGTATAATTTCAATTCAGATTGAGGCCTGAAGTCGTCGGCTTGCAAGAAAGCGGCACATAGAATTCAATATCAGCAGAGAGTTCAGGAGTGCAGTAGAGCTGTGAGTATAGGCTTCCGGAAGTCGGTTAAGTTAGGATCAGTAGAGTAAGGGGCGATGCAAAAAATACATAACGCAAAAAACGGACCTTTTGTACCCACCTACCCCTTGTGTAACGCATTTAGCGCCCCCTGCGCAATGCTGTAGGTATAGGCTGTAACGATACACGGAACAACTATCGACCCCAACCAGCGTTATGTATTTTTTGCATCGTCCCTAAGTTCATTAATCAGGAAATGTGCTGTAGAGATATAGAAGCACCAAAGTAGGAGATGTTGAATTTGGGGTCTTGGTTGTACGACACCCCCAGGAGGACTCAGGAATCTGGTAGTCGCAGTGTAGGGCACTCAAAAGAGGTTCTGGGTAGCGAGCCTAAGAATCCCAACCCCCTGGATAGTTATATACAAGACAAAGCAGCCGGGTGCTTTGATAGTGTCGCTCTAGATAGGCGAAGTTTTAATGTCCACAAATAGCTTTCGGGGTGACCTAAAGGAAAGGTACGGAGAAGAGATTATCCGTAGAATGGCAATGCAGTGAGTAAAAGCTGAGCCGGACTGGGGAATTCTGTAGAATCAACCTTGGGATGAAAGCCTGATCCTAGTCCTGCGTTCCAAAAGATATTATGAAAGGTGTCATGGCACTACTCGTAGAGCGGGACTGCATAAGGTGACATTTGAAGATATAATAAGGGAGAGTCCTGCTCGCCGTAACAGCTTCTTTTCAGCCGGGCACTGCGTGAGAGTGACTGCTATCGGTGAGATCGGGACCATAGGACGGAAGTTAGACACAAGAATACGAAAAGTGCTGTTGTAAACGTGTGATCCTGGCAGATCTAGACGTCGAAACTCCCGAAGTGAGGAATTCAGCGTTGTTCAAGAAGGATCGACAAGGAACTCGAAAAATCCCTATTCCTATGCAGGAGTCTCGTTGGGCCGATCAAAACTGGATCAGGTTTGGAGTAGTTTAAATTTGAGAAAGGATTCAAGATCTTGTAATTGGATTTGGGCATATTTTGTCGAAAAAATTGAGTTGCAAGTGGAGGCTTGTGGTGATTTCGAGGCAGCGGGTGATTTCATAAAGGGGCCACCTGACAATAAGCACATATCTTCTGAGGGAGACGAGTAACGAAGTTGACGAACTAAGAGAGGGAAAAAGGAGATAGGTTACCATAGGAGTACTCGAGTTCAGAGTAGAATGAGAATGGGCGGTCATCAAGTCATGTGAAGAGGTCAAGGAGTATCAGCGGGGACTCGAGGGCAGAGGTACGGATAAAGGTACGGGGGTGCCGGAAGGATTGCTTGAAGTAGAACGACACGGCAACAACAAAGATCGAGCAGCAACAGCGTCATCCCCTTAGTGCTTTGATCCCCTAACAATGTAACAACGATTACCGGAAGTGGAGAAGTGCCTGGCGCAGAAATCGTCTCCAGGGTTAAAGGAATATTTTGACTAAAAGGAAACGCACGGATTTACCTATTAGGTTTTCCGGCGTTATATTGAAAGTTTTAAGAAATATCAGTCGGAGCTCCAATTTAAGCTACGCTCAACATTTAGATGCTTCCATAACATATCGAAAAACAAGTTATTTTCACAAATAAAACATAGTACAATTATCACAGCACTTTCCAAAAAGCTGCCTTCTGCAGAAATATGATTTGCTTCTACTTCTGTGATGCTTTGAAACTTGTTAAAGGGCACCTTTCAATGATCAATGGGTTTAATGACGTCCTTTGGATCCTTGAAAGAAAGCTCCGACACAATGCCATCCGTCAGGAAATCTAGATTAAAATAATATTAATTTATTTGAGTTGTAATTTCTGCAGTTACAACGTACGAACGCACTGGTTACTGACAAGGACGGTTGTATACTGTTACCTGTACTGATTTAATGTCATGTCTATCAAATATAAATTGTTAATAAATCAGTGCATCCCTCCCATAGGCGTTATGCCTCAGGGGAGAGTAATTGCATACATACATACATACTGTTACCTTTAAAAGCATCACAGTACGTCAAAAGTCCAAATTCAGTCAATGCAAGTTCAGTTTTGGCTAACTTGTTGGCATCGTCCATACTTCACTCAAGTTGCTACAATACATACAGATAGTAAAATTACTTGATGAAAAGCAATGATAAATCCACGATTATTGTTGCCATTGGCTCATAATGTAAACAAATAGAAACTACAGAAGAAATATACTGAAAAACTGAATCATAATATGGAACTATACTACTGGAAAAATAAAATAAAACTTACAATTTGGTTCAATGTAACTATCACACGACAGTGGGATGGGATGGATCACCAAATCGTATTAAAATGTATGCCACAAAAATCAATTTCACTACTAGGTAATATTTATGCACATTCGAGACATTTAGTACGTACGTCAGTTAATATCCTAATGCAATACTTAATGTAAATTATAAAAGATAAATTATTATAACAATTTATTAATTGAGTTTCCTGCTAACTTCGAGCGGGCGACTGGTTATGGCATGCTCGTGTTTGTTGCAAATGGTGAATTCTTTTGTCTGCGACCGGTACGTACATTTTACCCCTTCCAAACGTAGATTTGAATTGCCTTGTGAGTATTTTATGAGCAGTATGTGTTATGTGTTTTTGAGTAAAGCATAGATTCTACGTTTTGAAATTAACGTACAGTTTTTAACGTTTTACGGTTTTTCTTGTTTTACGTTTTAAAAATGTAGAATTTACATGATTTGTAGGTACATTTTACTCAAAACGAGTAACGTTAGGGCATTTTTACGTGTTCTTCTAAGAGTGTACTACATACACTTCACTGTACTATACCTATACTAGTGCCTATGTTACTACTACTACTATTCTGATGTTACATTACTGTTTAGTAACTTCAATACTACGTAATACGCAGCATTTCAATTTCAATAGTTCCAAATATTCCAGGCTTATTCAGTCAGACGGAAACTTTTCCCATAAGGGACTTTCCAACTATGACGTCACACGATTTGGTTCAGAGTTCAGGGAAAAGCTTTGATAGATAAATACCTAGGTATGTGTATTAGTGTGCTTTAGAAAATGTATCAAAAGACCAAACTGGCGCTTTGAAAAATGGCTAAAAATGAATAGTTACGCTTTGAAAACGTGCAAAATGTGAAAATGATTAAACATTTGTAAGAAAAAAAACAATATGAATGGTAATAAGCCTTTTTAAAATGTCTAAAGCATAGTATTTACACATTTAAAAACGTATAAAATGGCATATATTCCAAATTTTAAAAAGTTCTAATTGCCTGTACTTTATATTTTTGAAAGAGTGCAAAATGGGATGATAACACATTTCAAAAAGTGAAAAATGACATAATTTCATACGCCATTGATGTACAAAATGTGTGATATTTACACATTTCCAGAAGTGCAAAAATGTGTTATTTGCACATTTTAAAAAGTGCAAAAATGTGTTATTTCCTTATTTCAAAAAGCGCAAAATATCATAACTCCTCTTTTCGAAAAAGTGTAAAGTGTCATAAATTCATCGTTTTGAAAAAGTGTAAAAATCCGATGCTTGGACATTTCAAAAAGTGCAACATGTGTTATTTCTAAGTTTCAAACGAAAAATCATTGCTCTGACGTCATAGTTGAGGAGTTCCTTACACACAACTATGATCTAATGTATATTTCACATTCCTATACTTGTTCATTTTTTCCTTCAACTGTTTTAATATGGAAATTCACCTGTCACGCTGGGACTCGATAGGAATAGAGATCAGAAATGAAATAAAAAAAAATGAAAAACACGAATGACAAGGAAGGAAAACTGTATGGAGATGGAAGTGGAGCCCACAGTAGCTACCTAGGATCCCACCTACCTGCCTTCCTACTCATATTCTACCTGTGCAAGTGCACGTACACAAAAAAACAGGTCAAAATGCCGCCGCAGCCGCAGCCGCCGTGAAGCTGTGAATAGCGTGTGTGCACTGATATCTCCTGATACAGTAAAGTAGCCATTGCATTGAGGGGATGACGTTGATAAAAATAAAAATGAAATGAGCAGGTTTAAAAAGTGTTTACATAATCATCGAAAATATAAAAGCTCAAAAGTTAATAATACGAGATACAGTCCTGCACAAGTCCTACAGATAATCGCATTCTGCTACGGAGACAAAGTTTAATCGAATTTCAGATTCCAGCCCGCGATAAGAAGAGAGACGAAGGTGGCTGAGAAGAAGAAGAAGAAGAAGCAGTGAGTTTGGAGTTGAAATTGATAATGTGCCAAGATGAACGGTGGTCCTCACGGTGGAGTCATGCACCTTGGCCGCAATTTGACTTTTTCTCAAAAGAAATGACTCGGCATGTATTATTTATTTACTTTTTTTACCACCCCACAAACAATTCTCCCCCGCTGTTCGGTAACTGTTGGAGTTTGATGAGAGCTCAAAACAGGGAGCTAAAGAACCACCACAGGGATACTAATAGTGGCTGGAGGACGGTAATGTTAGAGAGATCTCTATCAGATAATTCCCTTATTTATGCCTTCTGCTACTTGCTGTGCATTTCCAATGCAATCGTCGGAGAGATCATCTCATTCTCAACCATATGGACCAGGGCGCACAAAGGGAAAAGGCGACCTGGCGGATTCAAAAAATTGTTCGACACAGTTTAATAGCAACTAAATGTTATTATCGTGGGTGAAGATGCATTGTGTGGCATGAGTTCAACTCTGCCTACAGTTTCTGGAGGCAGAAGGCAGATTAATAAAAAGTTTATTGTTCGAATTTATTTCAAAATGGCATTAAGGGGACGCTGGGCTCTCGTCACAATGCTTCTTCACCCACGCTATGTACATTTTAAGGTAATGCCAATACATACAATGATCGATGTACTGACTACATTACCCTTGCATTAGCTTGTACAACAAATGCCTATGCATGTACATACTATAATAGTGGGAACACAGATTAATCATTTTAACAGAAAGTGCGAATTCATTTTAAGTTCGAACAGTATGTATGTATGTATCTAGAACATTGAACCAACACTACATTTGTACCTACACAGTAACTTCAAAACGACTGTCCTTGAGGAATCAAAGCGACTCTTATAAAATATGAAAATCTGTGTACTTGCTTATCTACTACATTGTGAATATTTAACATGAATTTAAAAGCATGCTTGAAAAATTAATCGTGTAGTAGATAGGTGGTTTATACTAACAGTAATGCACTTTTATAACAGCCACATAAAATATATTTTATTGTAGCCCAGGCTAGTCCCATTTGATTTGGTGCCCATAAGACAGTCATGTATTCCCTTAAAATGAATTTGTTAAGGTAAAGACTGGGATTCCGATTATTTTTAGATTATGTCTTTATAATATGTAGAATCGGACTTGGCATGATCAATATTATTAATCTTTTAAAAGCTGATTTGGTTGCACTTAAATTTTTGCATCCGAACACTGCCTTCAGCTGGTCCTGTATTCGTATCAACTTTAACTTTAGCTGTCTAGTAAAATTTATAAAACACCCACTCAACTCTTCCGTACGACCTAAATTCAAAGAATCTCATGCACCTATGACATACCGAATGAATACGTACCTAAAAATGATAGGTGAGTATCACTGTACTGTAGTTCAGTTCCCTTTTCAAGTTCTTGGTGGTGGGTCTGGTTTCTGGTTCTGGTTCTGGTTTATGGATCCACTTAGTTTTGCATTTAGGAATAAGTGAAGTAAACTTGGAGCATATTGTACAATTCCATGAATTGTAAATTGGACCTCCATCCCACATTCATGGAAAATCATAATTCAAGGATAACAGAAAAAGCGGTTACACTTTTCACCATTTTAGCTCATACTAAAAGGAGGCCTCCCGTCATCCCCCATCCATGTTCCAATCTATATCCACAGCACAGAGGCAAAGGCAGAGAATGGAATAGATATTTTCTGTGGGCGGACAGATTTTGATTTGGTGATGTAAGGAAAACGATTTACACGCTTCAAGAGATGCTCTAAGTACCTACGTACCTACCTAGGTAGTGCCTAACCTCTACATCACTTGCTTTGTGAACATGCACATTGCGAACATCCAAGAAAGAGGAATACGACGGGATACTTACCGAAAATACAATGCATAATGGGAATGGGATAAATCCGTACATGAACGTATAAGACGTTAAAAGAAGCCAATAAAATAGGACCCCTATTCCCGAACGTGCGTAGGTGGATCTATAGCATACAAAGGTAGGCATATAGTTTTGCTAACAAGCTATGTATGCATGTATGTACCTACGTAACCTTTCCAGCGACAGAATTTATATTGCTGAGCAATAGCAGTAGTAATAATAATAGTAGTAATCATAATATTTGGCTGGTCAAAAATTAAATTAAATGAAGCGTGGGCTGACTTCAAAAGGCCTTCTAGGAAACTAGCGATTGCGAATTACAAAGGAGTACACAGATGCTGATAGACCTAGTTACCACGCACAGCAGTGCAGTACTAGTAGTAGTAGTAGTAGTAGCCTGCCAGCTCTCGTGGTTTCTATGGTTTCTTGGAACTCTGTCGAATTTCATTTGAAACCACACAAATCTCCTTTAGGACCCTTGCGTTGTGCCTTAAACTCGATCTGTGAGTCATACAGTTAGTCACTGGCGCCTTATTTCTATAATTTGGCTAATAAAACAAGAACCATTCATTCATATACAGAAGGCACTAGACCCACTCATAATTAGCTCCTTCCTTCTTCCCATCAAAAGCCACAAGGATAATGTTGATTGTTTTCCCTAAGCTTTATTAATATGGTAGATCATTAGTACTCCTTTTCCTAGTAAGATCAAACTGTACGAAAGTATTCTTGGAAATGAAATTTTTATACCTCACTTTTTCCCTTGTTGACTCTTGGTTTTGATTTTTTAGACACTTTATTAAGTGTACTTTCCCTTTCGTTCTTTCGTGGCATGGAAGTTTAATCTGCAGTAGTGGTAGTACTTTATTAACTTTTCCTGGATACCCCCTGAGGAAAGCTCTTAAAGAGAGTAATAATTAAACTTTAGTGATGTTAGAACGTTAGCGAAGGCATAACCGCATAGAGGAAGCGAAAACCAAAGCCTCAAAACGGAAATCAACAATACAAGTTAATTACGCAGTGCTTTCTTAATTCTTATTATCGCTGTCGTAAAGAAACAAAGAAATAAAATAATAAATAGACCAAGTCTAGAAAATGTGCATGTAGCAAGGCATGTACCTAAGTATTCTTGAGACCGAATAGCAGTTCAACGGGAATGCCAAGAACATTCTTGTATAAAAATACCAGTCAAATGTACCTAGCTATAGAATGCCAATGCAAGGGTATTGCCAATACATATCATCGGTGAAGGAGCATTGAGGCTTCCCCTTAATCTCATTTTGACTACAGTTCCAACAAGTAACTTTTATACATCTGTGCTCAAAAAAAGTATAAATAAAACTTGTATATTTGTTTTAAAATGGCAAATAGCAGTTTTACTACTTTCTTTAAAGATATACCTAAGTAGCAGTTTTGTTTCTTTTTAAAAAGTGTGAATAGCAGTTTTGTTTCTTTTTGAATAGCGTAAATAACAGTTTTGCTTCTTTTTGGAAAGTGTTAATAGCATTTTTGCTTCTTTTCAAGTGTGCATTGCAGTTTTGCTTCGTTTTAAAAAATTAGTGTTATACTTTCTTAAAAGGGCAAATAGCACTATCCCTATTTTGTCGAAAGTGCAAATAGTAGTTTCTCCATCTTAGAAAAGGTATGAAAGCGGCATTTAGAAACTACATATATAAACACACATAAAATTTGATAGTTGGGACTTGCGTTACAATGATAATTGCGTCACAATACTTCCTCACCCACGACATGTCCCTTTAATACAAATACAGCCCATAAAAGTAAAAGTTGATGGCCACCATGAAAGCGAAAGGAAGAAATAAAGATTGCTAAAATAGATTTACTAAATATTACGGATCTTCGATATAGAAGTGAATACAAAGGATATAAATATAGGCACCTAAGCTACATTCCGTAATTATTTTACCACGGAATTAAAAGGAAAACAATATGCACTTGACTAGTCACAAGTAGGATAAGATTTTATTGTCTCTTGTCCCTCCATCCACTTTCCCTCCCTCCTTCATCAAAGCCATCTCGGTGGGTACAAATGGAATTATTCTACATAAGCGAGTTTGTAATAAACAGGAAAAAACTTCCTAATAGGATCTCGACATCAGGACCAGGATGAGACCGGCAATGAAAATTGGAGTAGGTACTACAACTTCTTTTTTTTCTACTTTTTTTTTGAAACTTTCTCTAATAAAAGTACCTATCTGTACTCGTTCGTGTCTTTCCCCTGAAAGCCTGAAATGAGCAACTGTATGACCATACCGTTTAGCTTTACTACAGTCTGACTGCACGTAGAATTTCAATTCCGTCCTGTTATTAAAGCTCCCCACATCTATAGCTTACATAACCACCCGAGGTTTCAAGCGAACTACAAAAAGACCCAAAGACTCACACAGAAGTGCAGCTCTACTGATACAGACCATTCGCCTTGGTCGTTCTCGTTCGTGATACTCGTGTGGAGGTCTACAGGATTCTATGGCGAGAAGACGAGCCTTGGAGAAGAAGTGAGGAATAAAACTCGGACTTAAGCTAAATTTCTTGGGATTATAGGAATTAACGCTACATTCCCTCCAAAGTTAAGATGCTGGCTACAAGAATGGAGTAATAGGGTATAGCTTGGGTGAAGAGGCAATGTGGGGTAAGTCAAGGTCCCCCGTAAAAGCATTCACACGCAAATCCAGGTTCCACTTCTTAATGCCACTGGCCATTGTGACTTTATTTTACCTAGCTATACACATACGTTTACAAAAAATTGTAAACTCGACATTTACTTCTTTTAAATGTGTAGAAGTCCTAATTACACTTTTTGAGAATAGCAAAACCGCTTTTCATACTCTTTAAAAATGTGTAAAACTGCTACTTACACCTTTTCTAAAGAAGCAAAACTGCTATTTACACTTTTTAAACATAGAAAACTGCAAAGAACCCTTTTTCAAAGATGATAAAACTGGTATTCCCACTTTTCAAGCACAAATAAACTTACAATAACACTTTTCCAAAAATGACCAAAATGCTCTTTTTACTTTTACGCTTTTCAAAATAGGTACCTCGCGGGAAAGTACGTTTTGTGTACATTTGTTCACAAGTAGCAGAAACCAGTATTTAACACTTCGTCAGAAGCAAATAATAATACAACTATGGTGTTTATACTTTTTGTAAAAACAATCTCTGTCACTTCTGTGAAAATGTCAATAAGGAGTGGCTGGACTTCCCCCACACTGCTTCTTCAGCCAAGATATGAAAGTATCTCCACTGCACGCCTACACGCCTATGCCACCTCAGCATGACCATCATCTCATTTTCTCCATTTCCAGCAGGCTAACAACGGGCAGACATGGTCAACTCCTGATTGCCTCCAGCCTCAGTCTTTTTTCCCCTGTCTCCTCTCCTCCACCATCTTTTTGTATTAAAACGGAAGTGAGAGCTGAGAAAATGTAATCTACTGGGATCTCGGGGATGACCGTGGAAAAGAAAAGAAGAGTCCAGCATCAGGACTCAAGACTCACACTGTGCGGAATTTGTGCTAGAATAACAAGGTCGAAGACGGAAACAATTTATTGGCAAAGGAAGTCAATGGAATATCCGCTGGTAGAAGTCATAAGAGACTCCACACATCTCCATCACCGATCTCCGATCTACAATCTACCTTATGCACGTACACGCGTTAGTTAGTTATCAAGGTAGCAATAAGTAAGGCTAGGACTCATAGACACACACACACACACATGGAACCCCAGGAAACGGAGGATGAGGGAAACATACGTGGAAGTCCAATTGGAATCACGTCCTCCACACTGAAGGCACTCAACTAGGAAAGATAAGATGAGCTCCAATCCAATCCCAAGCAATGCAATGCAATGTTGGTTTGGTTTACGTTGGCAATCCATTGATCCCCAGACTAGAGCCAAACCCAAAGGCACACATCCAACTTAGCTATATACTTTTAAACTCAAAGACTCAAAATCTTAAGTCCCAAGCCCGTGAAATCTTTATTTCAATAGTACTTACATTTCATTATTATGAAACTTCCTACATACATACATCCATACACGCACATGGCCAAATGTAAATTGGAGAAATTCTCAAAAATTACTTCGCAGTCAAAGAGCACTGCCATTTCCAATCCGCTCTACCAGCGCAGCAGTTGCGAATCTAGAAATATACATATGTAAAGTTCACCTACCTACATAGGCAAAACATATTTTTTCAATGATCAAAATCCTTCATGTGTAAAATGTAAGCACATTTTTCCAAAGGAACCAACTTTCCAAAAAGTTTTGAAAGCCCAGTTTGAAAATCTGCGGGTTTCAAAAAACGTTTTATAAAAAAAATGTTACAATTTGGCAAACACTTTTTTAAAATCCTTGGTTTTGAGAAATAATTTTCATATAAACCTTGTAATTTTGAAAATGTATTTTGAAAATGTAAAGTTTTGAAAAATGCTTTATAAAACAAATTCTTGTTATTTGCCAAATGTATTATCAGAATCTTTGGTTTGAAAACAATTTTTGGAAAAACGGGGTCATTCTGAATGGGGCTTGTAATTATTAATTAATTTTGAGAACCCATTTTTGTTGTTAATTGTTTTTATCATTTTCTACTGTAGACTGTAGAGCGAGTTGTTTGCACAAGTCTGCTTTCAAATACAGCTGGAATTGCTACTGTTAAGGAGTACCACCCAATCGGTTAACTAGGAGATAGCAGACCCTCTCTATTTTCTGGGCTATCCAACTTCCTATTTACAGTGTATGATGCTACTTTCCAAAATTGGTTTTTTGTCTCATGCTGCGGCTCTCCTCTCAGCGCTCACACAAATTTTCCACGATGATTAGGGAGATCGGATATTGTTTCTCGCAGACTCGAAGCTGATACTCGAGAGAAATAAGAAGTAGTAAAGGAGGTTTAGTCTTCCGTAATCCATTCGTGCATGTACCAGAAACCAGTAGGACGAGTAAGATAGATTTTTTATGCATAAATTTCAATTTGATGCATACATTTTTAATATCTATCGCTTCCTATGCCGGTTTTGTGTGTACACTGGATATTTATTTTCAAACCTAAGAACGTCACCGCATCGCCATCGGACCCACAATATGAAACACCGTCCTTCTTAAACTCGGGAAAATGAATCCCCGCTTCCGCTTCCCATCCCAACCTGGATGAAGTACCTTCCCGTATCTGTATACACATCTTCACTTCCCACCATTCCATTTCTCTATAAACTATAGTTTTCCCTACTTAAAGAAATACAGAATACGAGATAGGGCAAAAGAGTAAGGAATGGAAACGAGTGGGAAGATGCTTTAAAACAGGAGTGTGTTGGATAGATAAAAAAAACAAGGGAGCACAATCAATACCATGAAGATACGAACGCAGTAGCGGTTCCATTCAGCTGTTGAGAGTAGTGTAGGCCGATGAAGTCAGGCAGTCATAAATAATTTTACACAATGCATTATTGTTTAAAGGAATTTTACAAAATTAACATGATTTTTTAAAGGGCATAGTATGTTTTACAACTATAACCTTTCAATATTAAATTTAAATAATATTAGGTTTTATTAGAAAGCGTTTTTTAAATGGAGGAATTTTGAAAAGCCAAGTTGAAAATTACCAGTTTATTTAAAAAGCGTTTTCTAAATTATGGAATTCTGGATTGGCAACCTGAAAATTTACGGTTTGTTCTTAAACGCGTTTTGTAAATTATGGAATTCTGTAAAGGCAATTTCAATAATGCCAGTTCAGCATCCCATTTAACACTACATTTAAAAAGGCAGCTTTGCCCACGTGCAGTTAAAATCGTTCTAGAGCCGCCACTGGATCACCATATGGATGAACATGCAACCACCTACCAGTGAGTCCTGAAGAAAAAAAGAAGCAGAACACACTCACACATGGATAGTTTAGTCTTTTGTTCATTTTGAGGTTCTTTCTAATTCCATACACTCCACTAAAAGTACTATCTTAACTGCTCTTATCTTTAATTATTCATACCACGAACAAAACGAAGCGAAGCAGATCATCTTTATCTACAAAGTCTGGGAACAGCACTACACTAGACCTGCAACTTTTAATTTTCTCGCTTTCTTTCCTATTTACGAAGGAATATCGCCCGCATTAAGGTAGCAACATTAATGGAGAAATTCTCCTTGAGCCATCCCATAGGTATATACGGCTGTATGTACATTAGAGTATCGTCTGCACTTCATCCTACAGCTAAAGCCCCGAACTTTATAGCATGCACGTGCCAGATGATAAAAATATCTTATGGGGTATAACGTACCTTATGTATATAGGGGCAGCAGGCCTTTAATGTATTGTTGTTCGTATGTATTTTCCCAGCAATTTTTTCGAAGATGGGCTGCGACTAAGCTTGTATAGCTGCCTTAATCATAATAGTTTGTCCTACTTTTATGAGTCAATCCTCCGTCCATGGGTGAGCGCAACTTTGAAGACTTGGCAACTCAAAAAGTTTGAATACTGACGATGGGTGAAAAATCTGGTGACGGGTATAGCAACAGTTTTGTATGCACTATACAGGATATTATTTGCCTATACACACTATAAGACTGTCCACAAAACAAACTTCTGAAAACTGAAAAGTACGTCGGTAGTAATAATAGTATTAATAATAATAACAAGTGAAAAATTCATAGCTTCATCCGAAACAGATGGATATTACAAATACCTGTAGATGAAGACCAACCAACCTACGTACATTACATAGGTACATACATAGGTGAGTATACCATACTGTTAAGCATAGATACAGTTGGTCGATAATTGGAAAGCTTAAAAGGTTGTAAGCGTAATATAATGTGTCCTGTATTACACTAAATACTAATCGTAAGCATACTGCTTAAGTAAGCACCTACCTATATAAACTTTTACAGTGTTTTAACCTGGGTTTGGGTGCTTACAGAAGAAATCAGATAAGGCTCTACAAGAAAAATGAGCCTACAAAAAAAAGGAAGATGAGAAGATGTTGATGCACTACAACACAAGTTCATGGACCAGTCGCCCTTTCATCTTCTATCGGACTAATTCAAAAGGCCAGATCTCCCGTATATTGACAGTAATGGAGGGAAAAATGTCGATGAAGTGGTCAGATGAGTGCTGATTACTCCAGTGAAATGTAGTTAGCATTCCGCCTCACCATACATTTAATTACCCCAGTGATTTGAACTGCACATTCCGATCCAGAGATAAAACTAACTCTAAGAAACCTTTCCTGCTCTCAAGACCCAGGTCTCTAACGATTAGTACGCATAATATGCATTCTTGAGAAGCATAGTGTATAGTGCTGATGATAATAGGATGTGCGATGATGATTTTTATACAATAGTCATCTTAGCATCCATCCAACAGAATAGAGTGAACTCATGATCCCGATAATAATTCATCTTCTAGGAGTATCTACACTGATAGTGGTGACTTGACTGAAACGGAGAGAGCGAACAAGTAATGGTATTTTTAATTGCTTCACCATTTTATGTTTTTTTATAGAATTCTTGTATCTTTCCTCTGGGTTTGATTCTCCGCTGCTTCGATCGATTTAAAATTATCTGAGTGCCCTGCCTGACTTCACTTGCCTTTTGATTCAATTCTTCGAGAACAGTGCACAGCGTTCCTGAAAACTATTTTAATACGCAGGCACATTAGAAAAATCAAGTAGCATGTTATACTAGTTGTACTAATAAAAAAATATATTGGAAAAGATGCAACATAGAAACTAAGACAGCTGAATTTTCGACAGATTTCGACAGCACTGACTTTCTTTAATATCAAATTACCATATTATTTGAAAAGCTCATTTGCACCCGGGCACAAGTTTAACACACAGCTAGGTCATAAGTTTAAGTTTAGTACAGAGTCCACAATCAATGCGGTAGGTAAAAATTGTTGATCTCTAACCAGATCAAGAAATATTATTCAAGTTAGTGAATTCTTATTTTTATTTGTGAGGGATTCCTCGTGATTCTCCCGCTGTGACTGTGACCACTGCCCCACTGCTGGATTGTCCAATAAACACTTCCAGGTTCTGGGGTTCTGTAGACAAAAATACAAAACACAAAAATGCCAAAGAACCGTCCATGTCTAGTCTGTCGTCGTAAGAATTTACATATTTATTTTTACTGTATTTGACACGATTTCGTCTGACACTGACATCCTAACAACTGACAATACACAGATGACAGAGATCTACGTAGGTATCGCAATAAGCATCTTTGTGTTTCGTATTGAGCCCTGGTCAAATTGTTTGTTCCAATTATCCAATTACAATCCACATACCTAGTAATCTAACCGAACGGTCTCTTTAGATTCTTTAGACGATAATTCGCTAACACTCTTAACTTTGGAGGAACTCTAAAGCTACAATTTTGGCTATTTACATTCCCAAAACCAAAATCAAAACCAATAATTTTATTAAAAAAGCAAACTTACTACTATAGTTAGCGACTTCGAATCTCTGGCACTGCACTGGGGCTAATATTATGTCAATAAATAAGGAACAATGGACCCACCTGATTTATTGTCAGTAGGGCTCCCAGACACTATTGACTATTAACCAATTCCGATCACGCCGCATTGATTAACCAAGTAATCAGTTTATCCCAGCCAGTATAGAATCCGTAAGTTAATTTTATTGTGAGAAACTCTTGAAGCGAATCAGCTTTCAGTGTTCAGGGCTCGTGTTTTATTCTACTTCATCTACACTGGATACTGAAACTGGATAGTAGAACTGCTTTGAACCTGACCCACTAATAATACGCTTTTGTAGAATGAAGAAATTGAACGATCAAAGTCAGCAAAAAGAAGAAGTGTATAATATTATTACCTGGTATGTATATCGCATCGATTATCGGTATAGGTATAATAGCACAAAGGTTTCTACTTGTTTAATTTGTGTGTTGATTAAATATTTGGTGGAACTTGATGATCTGTCCGTGCCCAGAACATTCTGCTAGATGTCAAGCACCCTTATTAATGTTAGTACAAAGGATCCGTATATTCGGTCAAAATTCTGCATCGATGATTTTCCTTTTGTAACTTCATCTGCCCTGTCCTGTTCCCTGTTCTCTAGCTGTATGAATTAGATTGGTTGAAATGAAGTATCTACGGTTCAGTAGGATCAGCAAATAAATGGCGACAGGTGCGGAAAGTGCGGATCCCTACCGTCAACATTACCGTTACCGTTTGCCTCAACCAATGTCCTGGATTTTGGTAAGCCTCGTCTTTTTTTTTGCACTCGTATCAAACTAACTCCGTCTGACATATCGCACATTACGATCTCGATCTCTTTCCCTGTGTCTCTGTCGATATAAAGGATCAGTAATGAAATTCTTATCACTGCGGGGTTCACAATATTGATCCCATAAATACAAGAGTACAACTAACTGAAACCACTCTCCTCTTACTGTCCCCCTTTGTTCCGTTATTACGTATGTACACATAAACAATCCCAGTTCCCAATTTCGTGTCTTCCAATTCAATTTCAACCGAATTTGCCTGCAGCTACTAGCCAGTCAACCGATAAAAAATAAAAATGATTATTGCACCAACCGCCGCCGTTTAGAAGAATGTCACAAGAAACACTTTAAAACCCAAGGATTGACACCGTGTGACAAGACCGTTTTTCTTTGTTCTATTGTTACGGAAGCCGGGTCAAAATTGGATTGCAATATTTAAGACTGTATTTACTGATAATACAGTTGACAGTTGCAGCCAGTCACAGTCTTTGAGCTTAATAGGCTCAGGACAAAGGTTCATTGACCTTTCGGTAAAGTATACCTCTTTTATTGCTTTTAATATGGAATTTGATAAAAATAGTGAAAACTTGTTATGTATGCGTGTTTCGATTTGACCTTTGCCCTATCATCTCTTTCATCTTTTATTGCAGGGTGCTCCATTTTGATATCTAATAATTTAAAATAAGAAGCAAGAAACGATTTCAAAAATTATATTATGAGTTATTTTGATGTGTTTCCATTTACAGTTACAGTCAACAGTGTTTCAATTACGGGGACGGAAGATCCTCATCGTCACACGTGTTCAGTTGTTACGCAAGATAATGAAAACAAGGTGACTCGTCTGACAGGCCATAGTGAGGAGGAAAGATGGAAAATGAGAGAGACAGAAGTGAAAGGAAAGGAAAAAGGAACAAATAAAAATCTTGATGGACACACGAGCCCATCGCATCGTTCTCCGTCCATCCATCCACACAATCCAGAATCCAGAAAGTCAGTGGACGTGTCACATTAATGAAAAAAGGCAACCACCCGCCATGTTGATAACTCTGGACTTAGACCCTTTTTTTTTCCTCTTGAATCTCCGAGTTGAAACTCTCAGCTTCACCAAAATACACTTCACTCTCATGCATGTCCAATGTCACTCTCATTGCATTGTATGAACCTCTGTAAACCATGTAACCATGTAACCTTGTCTACTTTCTAGCACTAAAGTTAACTAAAGCCCCAGCAAGGCGACCAAGACAGAATATAGACGCGAGAATCCTCTTCGTTTTATGTCCACAGCAGGACCGTAGAAGCCGCTTAGGATTTGGTCATTCCGTTCAAGTTGTAAGTGTAGAGCCAAATAGTACATAAATATTATTGCTTCAGCTGCTGAAATTGTACCGTTTTGGTAGCAGCCATGCATGTGTTACAGTCGTAATGTCCGGAACCTAACTGGATATACTTATGGATCCGTCTATATATTTATACAAGTACCTACTTACAACGTCTCTCGAGCGAAATTTTACTCCAAACAGAACATTGAATGGACAAGAAAATGTCAAAGGACGTTCTTTAGCCTGCCCTGATCCTACAAGTCACATCCGTATCGTTCCAAGTTCTGAAAAAAAAGTCTAGTCGCTGGAATGGACAGAGACAGTGTAATTCAACGTTATGTAAGTATGTACGTCCTCGAAGAGGCTTCAGTCAGTTGGTTTTGTATTACCTACATTTTTGCCATCCCTATCATTTCACTTTTTGCACAGTCCATGCACAGAATTACAGATATTCGTGAACGAGTGTGTCTAGTCTCCCTGGTGAGTATTTCCAGGTCTCTCTGTCTTGTTAAGGATTCACATCTCTACAGTCAGTCGCAGTTCGGGAGCTTCAGAGACATTCATTCGGTGAAGCGCACATACTGGGACCAGTATAATAATATTGGAACGGTTATAATACAAGGCAAGGTGCATTCTTTTGTATTATTAGATATGCACAGTTTGAAAAATGTTGAGTCCATTCTTCGATGCTCATAAACATATATGTATTTATTCCTTAGTTTTGCACTTCTTTTCCTCTTATAACAGCCAGCTAACTTTGGGTGTATAGAAGAAACAGGGCTGAAAGATACAAAATTCTGATTTGGATTTTCAGAGAAAGGAAGACAATGACAACAGGGAATGCACATGAGGGGAAACGAAAATGCTTTTGTCATAGAACAGACCCGCGTCGCCTTCATCTTGTACACACTTCTCATCAAGAATCTCACCTCCCAAGCTGATCCCATTTCTATTCCATCTCACTACATTTCATCCTATTACGACACCTATAACTTCCTCTGCCCTTTTTAATAAAAATCCTTTACGTCCCAACAACACCACATCATCTTAAGTCTTACTGTAACATGGGGACTCAACAACGGACTCTAAGTACCAGGACGAGGACAGAAACACAAACATCGCCAGGGACTGTCTAAGAACTGTCTCCGTTTGTCATGTTGTTGTAGCAGTATCGTTAGTCGTGCAGTAGTAACGTTGAATGTGTAGGAACTATGTAGTAGGATTCTTCTTAATTCATTCAGCTGTTCCTTTTCGTAGGAAATATTCATATTTCTTCCAACACAGAGGAACGTAGTAGATAAGAGTAAGTTAGAGCAGAAGCAGAAGATATAAGTAGTTTACTTATATCTTCTGCTGTATCATAACACTCTTACTCGTAGATGGGTCCACATTTATTTGTCGACGATGTGTTGCAGTAGACTCAGCGATGTGAGAGTAGAGTGTATAGTCAAAATGTAGGCAAGTGTAATCCCTATTTCTATTTTGACATTATATTGTAGTCATTAACAGTGAGTTGAGAAATACGTGATCTGTTATAATATTCTTGTAAGGTTCCCGGTCCCCCCAAGTATGTACTACATTGCATTCTTACAACTACCTACCTAGATTGTTGTTACTAATGTAATATGTATTGTTCCAGCTCCGAGCAGCTGAGCCTTGATTACATATATTCTGTCCATTCTTAATTCCTGGTTACATGCAGTAATAATGAGAAAATGAGTGGTTCCTGAATATCCTGCCTTGTTGTAGCGGATCCTTTGAGTTAGCAGGTCATGGTCAAATCTTGTTGTGTAATAATGCGCATGAGTTTCATACTGATGCCGTTCGTTTGCTATTCAAATCGCATTACGAATTTTGTGCCGGAAGTAAAGTATCTGAGTTGCGTGGAGTCTGCTTCGTAAACTCTCTACCATAATGCCCAGTTTAATTTTGGTGTTAGATAGGACCAGGGTCTCGTTATCGTTTCGGTTTTTAGATGACGTTTGCAGAGCAAGAGAGTTAAATCCACAACCGACGTGTAACTTTTATCGTACACTTGGTGTACAGCCAGTGCAATTTTATATGTATTGACGAATGGTGGAAATCATAAACTTCAACATATATTTTACTGATACTTCAGTTAGTTACAGACTTTGCTCATGCAAATAAATTTTTTTCTAAATGTAGAAGACGTTTCCATCATTAAAGTCGCATGTATGTAAGTTTAACAGTAGGAGTTAAAGCTACAGCTCGGAAGGCAAAAGACAGGAAATGTCATTTTATGGGAATCCTATTCTAAAGAGTGGCTATTCATTATCATTACATTTGCATGAGCAACTGGTGTATCCATCCATTCCACCTAAAGGCACTTCCTACATACATGCTCTCTAGTCAGACTGTCTCTATTCTTCTATAGGGCTTCATGCTCAAAGTCAATCTCTGACAACTCTCCGACTTCGTACACGAACTGGGAACTTCTTGAGCTGTATGTGCGGACCAGAACGGATATAATTATAGCACTGCTGCTTAGACTAGGCTAGGCGGTAGAAGTCAAATATGTTGGGGATAGGGGCTAGCTAGCAAGTATTAACATTACAGTACTCACAATACAGAATCTATTGAAAAGCTAGTCTATCTGTATTTTCGGGTTGGAAGAAAGTTTCTCCCATTTTTCCTTTATGCCTTTTACTTTCTATGATAGTAATCGGAGCGTACGCAGTGAGGAAGAAGGAAATGAAGAGAGTGCTTTTACTTTTACTTATGAAACTAAATATAGGAACCTTTGTATACATTGAAATATAAATGGTCTGCTTACTTATCATTAACATTTGCGACTTGCGATCAATGGTGGTAGTTCATAATAGCAGAATGAATCTCTCTGACTGACTCTGATACTCTTGCATACGGGCCCAGTGTTTAGGAAGCATTATTACTGGAACCCGGCGCTTATCCTTAGTAAGGTACAAAATGGTGGTGGTATCTCTGTAGTAGTAGACTGTGCTGATTGCGAGTAAAAGAAAACTTTATAGACCTATAGCACTATTGACTAGAATTCTAGAAACCATATGCGAGGAAATCTTTCATATAATTATGTACCTATAGCCGAACGTCATTTTCGAGAAAACTTAGTCTTTTGACAGAAAAATTGGTGCGCGGGGCCGCAAGGGAAAATTAGTCAAGTTACTTTCATTTTGGTCGACATTTGAAACGAGCCGTGTAGTAGTCTGTAATGGCTTCATCGAAGTGAAGCGAAGGTCTGCAAGGCAGAATAATTACTGAGTATTGCTTACATATGGGTAGGTAGGTGGGTTGTTGGGTACTTCTGTAGAATACAAAGTACTGCCTACGTATGGGTAATTCACAGAACGAAATATGATATAATATGACACATCATACTGTGTATGAAGTGTAAGGCGAGACCGTTGCAATTTACTCAAAGTTGGTTTTATCCATTAAGTTCACATGTAGAGTAGGGATTATGATTCGGTTTCGAATCAAGACCCACAGGAAAATAGCACAGATCGCTTCATTCTGTTTGAATCGCCATTGCATTGAATTGGTGTCTATGCCTATGCATGTATACCGAATAGAAAAGTTCATAAACTCTAGATCACTACAATTCTCTATTCCTTTCCAGCTGCTTCTTTGTCCGTGTTAAAACTTACGTGGGATTAGCCCAGCGATTTTGAGGCTCAACAAATTCCAGATTGTAATTCCAGATTTGCATTTTAGTGCAAGTGGACTTAAAATGGGATCTAAATTTAATTATGAATTGAATTACTACCAATATACCCGCAACTTTAATTTTGAGTCTAGTCGTTAATTGAGCGTTCATAAAAGTTTGTGTCCTAAAGTACCTACTACCTACCTACCTACCTACGTACTTGAACAATTCAACGGGAGCCCATTGTTCCGTTACACAACGAAGGACTAGCTTCAAATCGGTTCTGTTCAGTAATTCAGTTTAATTCAAAACTTTATTCGGCTCGATGACACTTTTCGATGCATAGTGGTTTTTCAGCCGGGCTTACGCTCCACTAGTATAGAATAATAATGCCTATGCGAATTGAAAATTAAAACGATGAGCCTTAAAATACAGCTTATCAAATTAATGTTGACTGTACTATTTGGCATTTGTTTTGAAATTAAAACAACTTTTAATTATACAAAGAGAGTTTATACGTGTTATGTACTTTTGTTAGAAGTTTGAATAAGCTCAAAATGAAAACTTACGGGTGTATAGGGGATCCCCAGGTATGTAGATATGTACATACTACTTTGATTGTCATTTCAAATATAAAATGTAATTAGGGAACATTGAGTGAAAGGGAATTTGAAACTTTGCTGACTTTACGATTGACGATTATTAAAGTATTATTATTATGATTATACTTACACCTACACAGATGTACATAGTTACAGAAAGCATGGAAAGGAGCCAAAAGGGCTGGATGTACGTACACTTACACAGATTATAAACGTTGTTGATGGTTTTTGTTATCGAATGAAATATCATGAGTAGCTTATCGCATCATATTCACATTAATAATCAAGAATGGGAGCAAGTCTCCCATTCAACCATCACTATAGAAGCCATGACTATGACTCTGTAACCACGGAATATAATTGCTCCAAATTGCATTTTGCCTTTAAAAGGTTTTGCCTCATTGCCTTCCCTCCACAGACAAAGCGTCTTTTCTTCTTTTTGTTCAAATGAAAGCATATTACCTATGCACCGACCTATCTACATACATCGGTATGTACATAGAACCGTTAACCATCTGATTGTAGGAAAGAATGTTCCCAAAAAAGCTTGACGATGAAAAAATGTTCCCAGAAAAAATGTTCCCAAGTTGCAGGTAGGAAAAAATGTTCCCGAGTGCAGAAACAGACATGTATGTGTGCCTAATATAGAAATGTGTTTTTACTGTATTTGCTCGTATAATACCCCCTGAATTAACCAATACCCTAGTTGTTACCCGACGAATTACGGTATATAATTTTAAGCCTACTGCTACAACTCTGCTGCTGCATACCACATTAACATATAATTATAATTTTGATCAGTTAATTAATATGGATCAAGTAGATGCCGTTGCAGTGGAAGCCTTTCTTTCATTGTATTTCTGCATTATGTAATTCTTCCTGTTTTCGGTGGCGCTGTATAAAGCGAAATACAGTTTACAAGTGCGCTAATTACTTCCACTGGCACTGGAGTAACGGATCCAGTGATCAGTGTTCAGCACAGTCATCGTCCCAATGAAACAGAAAGAGTTATTCTTGAATGCATAAATGCAATGAAAAAAGACTTCCACTACCCAGAAGGCTACTTGAGTCATATACGGTAATCATGTTGTCGGTTTGGATTGCCCCTAGCCCTACCTAGCCCTACTGTGTTTCGTGCAGCATAGCCCATAGTCGTAACTAACCCTATTGCACACATTCATGTCACTACCCCTATTGACACCCTATTCACAGAGCTAACAGAACATCACTAGCCCTATCCCTAGCCCTATCACAGAGCTAACGATACGGCACTAGCGCTACCCTTAGCCCTAATCGTTTTTGGGGGAAAATGTACGATATGGGTGGCCCCTAGCCCTATCCCTAATAGGGGTAGGGCAGTTCCGACATCACTGCCGGTAATTAATAAATTGATTAAAATTTTAATAATTTATTATATGTTTATTTGGTGTAGATACAATAACAGACTTGTAGCAGCATGCTTAAACTTTTATACCGTAATTCTTCAGGTAGCAACTAGGGTCTTAGTTAATTCTAGGGATACTACTCGAGAAAATACGGTGAAAACACATTTTTATATTAGCCGCACATACATGTCTGTTTTTGCACTCGGGAACACTTTTTCCTACTTGCAGCTTGGGAACATTTTTTCCGGGAACATTTTTTCATCGTCCAGCTTTTTTGGGAACATTTTTTCGGGGAACATTTTTTCCGGGAACATTCTTTCCTACAATCCAACCATCTTCATAACTATTATGCTGTGTATACACTTGTGCTGGGTTGAGTGCTGTAGAACTGACACTAACTCTGCCGAGAGAAATTATGTGCTACATTCAGTCACATACATATCTGTAGTTTTGTGAGTCCACCATTAGAATTTGGTGCAATCACCATTAACAACAAAGCTATTAATTACCTCGAATTTTGACTTCGAACAGACGTGAACATGGTACACTATATGCATACAGTACGGTTAGGACTAGACTTGCTGGCTTATCACAATTATAGAGAGTAGTTAGGGGCTTTCCCATTAAGATTTCACTGAAATGGCATTTTTTAAATGGGGAAATTTTTCAAATCTTTCCAATCACTGTACGTATGCACTTTTTAAAAACGCGTATTTACTGTGTTACACCTTTTCAAAGAGTTGCAATCATTATATGTATGCGCTTTCGAAGAACACTTTTATTCATTATTTTGACCCCTTTTCAAAGCGTTAAAATCATCGATGTACCTTTCTGAAAAGGCTAATTTACTGTTTCGCACCTTTTCAAAGGGTTGAAATTCTTGAATTCATTAGTTTCTCTTTTGAAAAAGGCGGCTTTATTGTTGTACACATCTTTTTAAAATGCTCAATTCCTGATTTTGCCTTCGTGTAAAACTACTTTTCAATCACTGTGTGATGCTGTATATTTGTAAGGCTCCTTACTAGTTATTAGTAGTACCTACTACATTTGCAGTTTGTTTATGAACTCGAAGACGAAAACATGTGAAGCGGGTTTGCAATTTAGAAAATTTGATACAATTATTTAGTTTCCTAATATTTTATAACAAGATCTGGGCTAGAATAAAGAAATAAACAAAAATAAGCCCCTGAAATCCCTAGACTTTGGCTCACGTATCGGTACATACAGTGTAATTTTGTTACGAGGATGTGACCGTGAGATGGGTGATTTGGTGGGCTTACATATGTACTGTAATGAATAAAACTACTCTGGCAAAGATAGCGTTATTCATACGTAGGTTTGGCTTTTGTCTAGGTTGATTCCTGCTTAATTAATTCGCGGGCCAGATAATAAATAATACTCTCAGATCAATCAAATAATGAACTCAGGTTCCAATTAATTATAAAACAATAGAAATGTATTTATTCTTCAAAGGTGTGGCTCTGTTTCAGTAATATATGTAAAACTCTTCAAGTCCCAACGTAAAATATAAGAACACTCTCATTTATGCGAAGCCCCACAGTAAATCGGTCAGTTGCTCAGAAATGGAAAGACACACGCACATATTACACTCAGCAATATAATAAATATTAACGTAGGGCCCAAACTCACCCTTGGGCACAGACCTGTGAAATACAGAAATAACTACAACAACTAATGCTATTTATGATGTGACCGCCCAGCCGCTAGAAAGCGCTGAGAGGAACTATGAAATATCTAGACCAGATGCACAGCCGAACGTCCCCACGGTTTCATAGGGGGCTCGCTGTTCTCCTAATCGTTGACGGCACCTTTCGGACCTACCGCCAACCCTATTTCCCTACTCTCACAGTGAGAGACGAAGCGGCTCCCGAGGTTTCGCAGGAGACTGTAAAGCTAAGGGGAGGGCTTACCGTGAGTTGACAGTACCAAGGGGGAAGTTGAAGGGATGGAACGTAGCTCCACAGTCCAGTGAGGGCAGCGGCCACAGGTCCAAGTGACGTCAGCAAAATCCACTGAAAGCCTAGCAGGCCGAGCGTGGCTTAAGGACGTCCGTAGGGAAGAGGAGACACTCACAACTTAGGTTGGGAAGTGGAAAAAGGTGAGGGCAGGGCATAAATTACTGGGAAAGGTAAAATAGGTGAGGGGTAGGTTGTAGGAGAAGTTTGGGTT